>JAWPHD010003433.1:0-217432 GCA_037043455.1 Cyrtodaria siliqua
TGTTCAAGTCCTCAATGGAGCAACAGGGTTACTTTGTCTGTATGGAAGACACAATCCTTGTTCGTCGGAAGGGACATAAAACAGGCAGTCCCATACATCAGTCTATCCTCTGAACATGTAAATGTTGATAGTAAGAGTTTCCCAGATTCTCCGACATCTCTTCGGATCGCCTCAAAATGACCTAAAACGATGTGTTGACGAGCTGGCACACTCCACGGACACGGCAACTGAAATGACTAATCACACCACCATTCATCTACTCAATAGTCCAAATTATTGTGCCAACAAACAGGCGGTGGTACTGTTGACCTCCGGACTATACACATGTATTTGTATCAAAGCCTGGTTGGTTCAAAATTAGAAGAAAACATACATTTTTTCAAAGGTTTTATTTTGTATCCAAGAAAAACAAATAACTGCAACATTTTAAAGCCTATTAACCCTTAACCCGCTACATATATATATATATATAATGGACTGTTTTTTCTTTGAATTAAGGCCATTCCATTTATGTGACAAAGGAGTGTTTTTGGGAAAATGACCCGATTGCTTGCAGGCTGATCTTGGTTTACAATGAATGCAAAGGCTATTATAGTCGTGCTTAGCGGGTTAAGGGTTAAAGCTACACAACTGTTACTTAAATTTCTACTTGTACGTGGTCATGTCCTGATTTGTAATGATAGGTTCAACCACTTGTGGTAAGACGATTGGGAAAGAACGCAGGACATCATTGGTTGTTTCTAGGATTTCATCTTAATTCATCATTATCAATTTCATTCAGTAGATTTTATTTGTATAGGATACCAGGTAATGCCTGTTTTAAGTGACAGTATGAACAACTATACGTGGTATAGTGGTACCTTAATGGGTGCAATACTCCTGTTTTGAGTTGCACTCTAACGATAGTATGACACCTAAGTAAAAGCAGTATTTATCAGTGCTGCCTGAACAAAGAAAGGCTTAAAGTAAGTATCCCACCATCAACAGGCAAATTTTACAACTGTAAACCGTTTTAAAACCTACTGACGACGAGCTATATATACATGTTTTGAGAATCCAAACTCGATAGACAGACACACCGGGTTAGTTACTTTAATTAAACAGAGATCTAATTAAGGAGTAGAGATTAGTCACTCAAGTCTATCTTAATCTCATAGGACACGAGGTAAAACTGCCAAATCTTGTTCATATTTAAGACAGAAAGAACCAGATGCTGAAGTATTGCAGAGCAATACATGCCCTCTATCGGCATTTTTTGTAGTAACAGTGACCTTGACTATAAATGCAATCCCAAACTTGCTTTTCATATGAGCCACCTACACACCAAGTTTCAGGTCAATAGAGTTAAGTTAATGAGCAGAAGTAGTTGGTCTATTTTTAGCATGTATAAATTTACAAAGGGCAATAACTCTAATTTGAATGATGATAGTTATGGTTTCTGCACTCTGCACTTCCTCTCATTGCCCTCTATCAATATCCAAGTTTCATCTCATTCCCTTTAATACTTTTTGAGTTATGGTCCGGACAAGAAAGTATGACAGACACATAGACACACCTCTACCAACAGGCCAAGTTTCATAAAAACATATTAAATACTTTTCTCATTGCAGGATCCATATTTGTGGGATGGACAGACTGACGGATGGACGGGGGGCAAACCTATAAACCCCTTCGGTGACACACTGGTAGGGGACAGTCCCTCCGGTGACCAGTAGGGGATTAATAAAATAACATCACTACACACAGGATATAATGCTTTTTAATTTGAGACCAGTTGCATTCTCTGCTGTGAAAAATGAAGAATTCTATACACAAGTTCAGTTTCAAATTTCTGCAAAATTACAACAGGAAGTATGTGTAGCATACAATAGGCCATAGATTTATTAAATAAAATTTGTTAACATCTTTAGTAAACCTAGAAATATTTTGAAAATATGATTACATTCCAAACATAAATGTCTTTAATTTGAGACCATTTGCAGACTGTTGCTTTAAAGGGAATGTAGCGACACAGCCAAACAAACTCTGCTATTGAGAGTTCTGAAAAACTTAGACACTGGTGAAAGAATTGTCAAAATCGGATGATAGTCAAAAAAGATATGACCATTTAAAGGTTGTTCTAAAACGAATATGGGAGCCGCCATTTTTAGAACTATGACATCATAGTTCCATATAACCATATGATAAATATCATTTAAAACAAAGAAAATCACTGCAAATGAATGTCTTTTTTCTGGTGATATAAATCATTATTGCCATTATATTTTTCATACAGTTGATGTAATTTTCCCCCTATAAATCAGTAAATTTTTATATTTATAAATATTCCATATAATTATGGTCATTTAGAACCGTGATGTCATAGCTCCCAAAATGGCCACTTCCACATCCGTTTCAACAGAAATTTCAAATGATCATATCTTCTTTGTTTATCATCCGATTTTGATAATTCTTTCACCCTTATTCAAGTATTTCAAAACTCTCAATAATAAAGATGGTTTGGCTGTGTCGCTACATACCCTTTAAGAAATGGCAATTTCTATACAGTAACCAATAAAAGTGCATACATTAAATCTGATCTGAAAGCATACATTGCAAATCTCTGCTTTACTACGTCTCTGAATAAAATTATATTTTAATGTATTGATTTCTAATAATAATAATGACAGTTTTACTAACAGAGATCATTGAAAAACATATTAAACATCAAATAGGTCAAAATGTCTTAAAAAGCTTTGACCTTTAGTTTATCTGCAAACTGACCAGAGGGTAACTGAGAATACCTTTAAATATAAATGAACAACAAACAAAACCACCACAATCACTTTCTTGGGCATTTGCTCAGAGAAGCTAGCTATAGTTTGGGGCACATTTTTCAGGAAAAGGTATTTCAATTTACATGATTTTTTTTTTAAATAATATCATTGGATTTTTTTTATAAAAATACCTAAGTTTTGAAAATAGGTTGAGAAATACATATTTTTTAGTCAAAATACCTTTTTGATAGAGATTTCATCATTGTTGCTGCCTGGAGCAGTAGAAAATTAGAAAATCTCAAATAATTTTAGTTAGCTTCAATATTTTGCGATAAAACTTTCAGGGTGTCTTATTTGGATTTATCAAACGTATTAAAACAAAAATATATTTTCTAATTTTTGATGGAGCCCTATGCATGTGAATTCTTTCCCAACAGGCTATTATAGTCGCGTTAAGCGGGTTAATGGTTAAATATCGTAATACACTAGTGTATTAAATACGCAAAGGCTGAAATTGGTGAGAAATTAGAATTTTATTGATATTTTATGATATAGAATCTATTTTTGTAACTGTTGATATACTGATAATTACCAGATAACAGAAATCGACTAGGCAGTTCCGGAGCAACATACAACATCTTCATACAACAATGACATTTATTGAGAGCTACATTAATAAATGTATGTTATGTGCCATTTCTGGAGTAAGGTGATAATCTCCCAGCCTCACATCATAGAGATAAGAGAATTTCAGATTGTTTATGACTTTAGTGAATGCCTTTATATGTCCACCATTTTATCTGTAGGTTTGGATTGAATAAGATCCCAGAGCAGTTTGACAATGAGTAGAACTGAATCAGAATAGAATAGAATATTTTATTGTCGTAATATTCATAACAATGTGAACATGACAATGAACAAAAGGAAATCAAATCATATGATAGAAATTAAGATAACATGGATTACATACAAGTAAAAGACAGCAGATTTTAATGCATCATTATAAATGATACCCAAGTATTGAGGGCTTGCGCAAGACACTCCCAAATTGACTTGATGTACATATGGGTTAAACATGTCTACTGCGCTTGAGCATGGCAAATTAAAGGGACACACGGCAATCTTTACTTTTTAAAAACTCACGGCATCCCGCTAGTTTTTCTGCATAACTTGCATTTGTTCAATCATTAATATTAATTACAAGAATAGCATTAAACCAGCTATTTTTTCATATTATTAATTTTTGATATTATTGCACCAATAATATATTAAAACTTCTAGTATAATAAGACGAAATAGTGAATACTTAAAATTTTATTTATTTAAATGTAACCAGGGTAAAAGTAACAAGAGGTCAATGACCTTGAAGCTCTACTGATTGATTTTGATTTCAGGAAGTAGCCGCTACAAACTTGTTTTTAGCTGTGGCGGCCATCTTGAATTTCCGGCCGACCTGAAATTTTGCTGGGATCAATTAGACATCAAGAGCAACATTCCTGTGAAGTTTCATGAAGATCCGTCAAGTAGTTTCAGAAGAGTAGTCGCTACAAGTTTTCATTATATAACTCTTATCTTAACAAAGATGGCCGATGACAGCCATGTTTAACGTTGAATCAAAATGATTTTTGACAAGGACCAACATCATGTCATGCTGATCATTTTAGAAAAAGTCCCATATCAATATCACTTATAGTTTTCAAGAAGTAGTCGCTACAAACTTGTATTTTGAAAATCTATTTTTAGCCATGGCGGCCATCTTGAATTTCCGGCCGACCTGAAATTTTGCTAGGATCAATTAAACATCAAGAGCAACATTCCTGTGAAGTTTCATGAAAGTCCGCCGAGTAGTTTCAGAGAAGTAGTTGCTACAAGTTTTCATTATATAACTCTTATGTAAACAAAGATGGCCACTGGCAGCCATGTTTAACGTCAAATCAAAATAATGTTCGACTCGGATAACCATCATGTCATGCTGATCATTTTAGAAAAAGTCCCATATCAATATCACTTATAGTTTTCAAGAAGTAGTCCCTACAAACTTGTATTTTGGAAAATTATTTTTAGCAGTGGTGGCCATCTTGAATTTCCGGCCGACCTGAAATTTTGCTAGGATCAATTAGACATCAAGAGCAACATTCCTGTGAAGTTTCATGAAAATCTGTCGAGTAGTTTTAGAGAAGTAGTTGCTACAAGTTTTCATTATATAACTCTTATGTAAACAAAGATGGTTGCTGGCAGCCATGTGTAACGTCGAATCAAAACGATTTTCGACAAGGACCATGTCATGCTGATCATTTTAGAAAAAGTCCCATATCAATATCACTTAGAGTTTTCAAGAAGTAGTCACTACAAACTTGTTTTTTAAAAACCTATTTTTAGATTTGGGGGCCATCTTGGATTTCACATCAACATGAATTTTTGCTAGATTCCTAGACTTCATTGGGCAACATTTCAGTAAAGTTTCATGAAAATCCATTCAGTAGTTTCAGAGGAGTAGTCGCTACAAAAAAAAGTTTACGGACAGAAGGACGACGGACACCGCACCACGGCATAAGCTCTGCTGATCTCTGATCAGTCGAGCTAAAAATGATACTGGATATGTAAGTGGAGACACCCATTTCAAACACTTCAAGTTTGCCTTGTGTCCCTTTAAGGGATTATCAGTTTTAAGAAAACTTCAGTAAGAGGCTTTTGCATTTCACCAAATCTGATGATTTAAAATGTTTATTTTAATAATATCTCAGCTGAACAACATTCATGTGTGCATTACAGAGTTATTGCCCTTGATTGTCAAAATAAGGGAATTTTAGCTTGTTGACACAACAAATTTAGTAAACAGCATCTGGTTTTCACCAAATTTTAACTGAAGGTTTGTTTAAATTGGATCTCACGGTCCTCTTCTTCAATCACCAAGAACAATAATTCTGAAAAGCATGTGTCAATATTTTTCACTGGCAAGTTTGTCCGCTATCTTATGGAAACAAACCTTCATGTCAAAGTTTGGGAAAAGTTTTTGTCCCAACAACAATTAGCTATTAACCGCCAATGGACAGACAACGTGATATCCCAAAAGCTAGTCTGGTCATCAGCCAATAGAGCTAAAAACTAGAAATGTTGAGTATCCGACTAATCTTCCAAGTGTACTCTAATCTTCCAAGTGTGTGACCTTGACCTTGTGTTGCAAGTGGTAAGAACTATGACGGAATGATTTTGTATGACCTTAGTAATCAACAAACAAAATATGAAAGTAATTCGTGACAGCATTTTGAGAATATATTCAAAAATATAACTATCATTTTACTGAAAGCAGACCCAAATGCAAAACTTCCAAGTGTGTGACCTTGTGGTTGCAGGAGATATGACAGAATGTTTTTGAACGTCCTTAGTAATCAGCAAATAAAATAAGAAATTTATAAAAGCATGGGTAGAATCAGTACTGTACACCTCCCGCATTTTAAGAATATGAGCAAAAACGACAGACGGACAAGGCCAAAGCAGTATAGCCCCCACCAATTTTTGCAGGGCATAAAAATAAACTTAAACCCCCAACATTTACTGCACGGGTAGTAAATATTTGTAGGAGGGGGCCATCAAATTACCACTGCTGCACACAACCTGTCTGTCAACTAAAATAGCTGATGTAAAGATTGTCCTACACATGTATGCTGAAGCAGACGACTCTATATTTGAATTGAATCACAATAATAGTTCACAAATGAACTTTAAAACTTTTCCTATACAGTTTTAACCACACAAAATCAAGATTTGGTGCCTTTTTGAAGGGCTGTTGACAACCTGCTTTAAATTGTGATGCTTTACATTGTCTGGTTTTGATGAAATTACAGAGTAGATCTAAGCCATCTGCTTCAACACTCTTGTTGATAAACACAGCCACATGGGAAATGTTTACATTCTGTATTAGCAAGGGTCAGATCACCCTCATAGGCTCCTCCAGGCAAATTCAAAATTGTTTGACAGTTGGTTTAAATTACTAATTACACCAAGTGATTTAACATGTTTAAATGTGTATTTGTGCAACTTTTCATAATTTATTTTACAGTAGTTTATTCAAAAATTTGAAAAAGGGACCTCTGATGTGAAACATGCATAATTTATATAGAAACCTGCCCCAGCGCCATCTTTTGGCTTTTATATGGCAGTTGGGGCTTTAATATATACCCAGCTGCAAAAGAAAGTGGACACTGAGTTTTCTTTAGATTTCATCGTATAATATTGTTTTAGAATTGACAAATTCCAAAATGAATATGCCCTGTTTGGTACCAAAGGTTTTATCATTCCATTGCCAATATCATGTTGTCATTTGTTTTTCAATAGGTTGAATCACTAAAGGACTTTCGCTTGATAAAGAGGGTAGGGTGTAAAGTAAAATTGTCACGAATACTATGGGAACACAGCATGGAATTTTCACAATAAAACATGGTTAACATTTATCAAGAATGACATTTTTCCATTTATGTAAGACAATTTGAAATTCACTTTAAATTTATCTAAGAATAGTCTTTATAAATTCACATAATGCATTTTTATAAATATTAATAAATATCTATAAATTAATTATTTATTTTCTTCTGAAACATGTCTTTTCGCTTGTGTATCAACATCAAATGATTCAAAGAGACTTCTGTCTTTTCTTGTTTTTGAACGAATTGCCTCTCTTCTCAAAGGTGAGAAACTTGCCACTGAATAACCAGGGTTGTCTCCTGTAGCTGTCTCCTTCAGTATGTGTAGACTTCTTTAGTTTGAAGCTATTACTCCCTCTTTCACTTTTCACCATACTATTTTTAACTGTAGTTGTCCTTGTACTATCTTTAGATGAAGTGGTAACTGCGCTATTAATAGCTACAGTTGTCCTTGTGCTATCTTTAGATGAAGTTGTTTCTGTGCTATTTATAGCTGCAGCTGTCCTTGCCCTATCTTTAGATGAAGTTGTTACTGTGCTACTAATAGCTACAGTTGTCATTGCCCTATCTTTAGATGAAGTTGTTACTGTGCTATTTATAGCTGAAGTTGTCATTGCCCTATCTTTAGATGAAGTTGTTACTGTGCTATTTATAGCTGCAGTTGTCCTTGTCCTATCTTTAGATGAAGTTGTTACTGTGCTATTTATAGCTGCAGTTGTCCTTGTGCTGTCTTTAGATGACATTGTTACTGTGCTATTTATAGCTGCAGTTGTCCTTGTGCTGTCTTTAGATGAAGCTGTGCCATTTTTAACTGGGGTTGTCAGTGTGTCATTTTGACCTTCAGCTGCCAATGTGCAATTTTGAACTTTTGAAGAGCTAGCAAGCAATGAGTCAGAAGTAATGGTTTCTAGCTGACAACTTGTGTTGAGATAACTTGCTATGTGCTGGGCTTGGGTAATATCTTTCTAAACTTACTCATTGCTTGCAATGAATTTAGCTCCTTTACTGCTTTTTGAAACAGATCTTTCCTAACCACATCTGTGTTACACATAGCAAGATTATTTGTTGGCAAAGAACAGTCTCTTTCTTCCAATGGTTGAAGTACAATACATTCACTGTCTCGGCTAGTTTCTAATGTTGGAGTTTTATGCATTTGTGGACTTGGAATACTGGATCTTTCTGAGCTAGTTTGCAACAATGGTAAGCTCCTCTTCTCAGTTTTGTCACACTTTTCAAATTTCTTCTCCATCTTGGTACTTTGTGAATCAAGAATTGCTTGGCTGCCAGAAGACGAACAGCTCACGTTCTCATCATTCCATCTATCTTGAACTGTTTGACTTCCGTTATTAATGTCAGTTGTTTTTGTCGGTAATTCAATGGAATGTGTATTTCCTTGGGTAGATTCCAATACACCTGTAATCTCTTTAGGAGGACAGATTTTATCAATTTCCTTAGTTTTCAGTTCACTTTTAATACGACCCGTTTTAGAAGAATGGTTAGCTTTCTCCATGCCTCCAGTCGACTTGGCTTTCAGACCATTATAACCACGAAGCGTAGGTCTCCTGTGCATTTTTATTTTCTTACAGATGCTCCTTCGCTTATTATTTATTTCAGCATGGGCCAACTGATTCAATTGTTTTTTCTGTAAGGGATTCAAACTAGGTATAATTTCTGATGAAAATATATATGGCCGACTTACTGTCTTTGTTATTAATTGACATGTGTCCTCTTTGCTTGTGTTCTGTAAATTAGCACATACATCATCATTGAAATGGTATTGTGACATCTTTTTATTCAGCTTGCTGCCTAATATGCTGCTCTTTGAATCTGTGGTTATTGTCTTTGCACTATCAGCTATGGGTTTTCTTTTGGACAGAATTTTTACCAGTTCTGGAGTAAGTTTTGAAATAGAGCCTTTGTGTGAAATAGGGGTACACTGGATAACACCTGGAATTCCAACACATGTAGTTACTGTATCATCATCAGTCAATGTAAGGTCAATTATTTTGCTGTCATTTTTCTTTGATAAAAGTTCTTCATTCTCAACTGAAACTGTAATTTTACTTTCTCTATCACTAACCAAAGTACTTTGGCATTCTTTTTCATAATCTTCATTTGACAGCTGCATATTACACTCCTTAGTCATTTCTCCATTGTTTTGGCCTTCGTGTTCCTGTTCGCTATCTGTTTTTGTATTATATTTTGCTTCCTTTATTTGCCTTTGTTGTCTCTTTTCTTTAAGAGCCTTTAAGTAATGCCTTAGTAATTCATCAACTTTTTTATGGTAACTTTCATCAGCCTTATCAATGGTCTGATTTTCATTAGAACTGCTATTTTTAGTAACTAAACATGAAGCATTTGCCACTTTAACATCATGGTGTTCATGATCATTATTTTCCCCATATCTTACATTGTCCCAACTGTTGTAGTCTGTGTAATCAACTTCACTTGAAACATCTTCCATGTCAGAATTGTCATTAACATGTTGTTCCTCACCAACTTCATTAGGCCACAATTCGTCATGAGCATCGTTCAATGTACTTTCCCGGTCATCCTTGTTCACACTTGATTCATCTGTTTGCCTTTCAAAACCTTTTTCACCAAGTTTTATAGTTTCGAGTTTCCCACTTTGAATATTTCCAGTTTGTAGATTATTTCCACAACTTTCATCTTTTTCAATTTCATGGACAGTTATTTTGGTCGATTTGTTTCTTCTTCCATCTAATTCTGGGCTCATTAACACGTTTGAGTGTAACAATGTACGCAGCACCGTTCCTTTCTTTCTCTTGACTATTTCCGCCAATGGTAAATCATTATCTGTTTCTGATTCACTATCATCCATTCTAGTTCTACTAACACATCCTGCGTTCTCATTTATTACATCATTGCATTCATTTTTATTTCTTGGTTGATTTAGAGTTTCAGTACTATCAGTATTAGACAAATCTACAGACTTTTCAGTATCATTGTCATTATGTGTTTGCTCTTGTGCGTTTTCATCAGTTTCTTCATGACAAAGTTGTAGTACATTTACATTTTCAGGACTATGCTCAAGGAAATCATCATCGTGAAGCAGCTTTTGTTTCTTGTGTTGCTGAAGCAGCAAGTTACCTGAACTATGTGTTCTTTTATGCAATTTGCGTTTCTTTCTGTCTTCTAAAACAGCTTTACAATCCAGACCAACACTGTTATGTCTTTTCCTATTTTTACCTGACTTTATAGTGTCAGCAGATATAAACTGAGTATTTTCTAGGTGAGCTGTTGTTGAAAGTCGACTTACCGGTATACCAGGCTGTCCAGAGATAAATCTTACACCTGAAAGACATTTCTCAGTCTGAAAGATGCACTTGGGAGACACATTTATGGTTCCCGGAGAAAAGTTCAGTTTTTCTGTTTTATTTCTGGACGAAGGAGTGAATGTTTTAATTGGATCACCAACTTTATTTTCATTTGAAACATTAACTGGATTACATTTATGGTTGTCCAGCCGTTTTGAAACCAAACTAGCATTTGTTGTTTGACTGGTGTCTTGAATTGTTTCTACAGCACTTGGCTTAGAGTTAGAATCAGCTTCTATCATTAATGTTGATGTATTAGTTAGTGTAGAGGTATTGGATATTCCTGAAGATCTGTTAAGACTTGCTGTTGATAGAGTGAGGATTTCTGATGTGGGTATGATACAAGCTGTAGATTCAGCATTAATGCCGTGATCATTGGGATTGTCTATTAACAAAACTGAAGTTTTGACATTTCCCCTTTTTTCATAACCCAACTCTACATTGCATTTATGTCTGTCCATCGAGTTTGAAACCAAACTTGCATTTGCTGTCTGGCTATTGTCTGGAATTGTTTCTACAGGACTTGTCTCACTGTCCGAATCTGCTTCAATTACTAATGTTGATGTATTTGTATTAGGTATTCCTGAAGGTCTGTTATTAGTTTTAAGAGTTGCTGTTGTTAGAGTGAGGATTTCTGAGATGGGTATGATACAAGCTGTAGATTCTGCACTAATTCCGTGATCATTAGGACTGTCCGTTAACAAAAATGAAGATTTGACATTTCCTCTTTTTGCGTTGCCCAGCTCTGTAGTTTTGACATTTCCTGTTTTTCTGATACCCAATTCTGAATCACAGTTTTGATTTTGGATTGTGTGTTTTTCGCATTCGCTTTTCCTCTTGGAACTAGTTGATTCAGGAAAGTGTCGGTCTTTAACATCTGACACATCTGAACATAAAACTGAGATTTTAGCTTCCTCATGACTATTTTTCTCTTCGGACAAAAAACATTCTTGACTGTCTGACGTGTGTGTGTTAAACTTGGAAATGGAATTCTCAAGATCTTTAATAGCTTCACTACTTTCTATCAGCTCATCTTGATCTTCGGTTTTGACATTGTCATTGAAGACTTGGTGTTGTACTGCAGCTATGTCAGATGATGGACTGACCAGAAGTGAAATATCTTCTGGAATATTTTCAATATCGCTTCCACCATCCATTTTCACTGGAGAATGATTTTGCTGTGTTTTATTTTCGATGTCTTTTGCTTTAGAATAGGATTTCGATTTTGGTGGACTCCACAATATGCCTTTCAACAAGCTAGAAATCGAAGGGTGTGATTTTGTAATGGATGAAGTAGTTGAAGTACTTGCCAAAGTTGTACTTACATCTGAGATGCTTCTGCTTGTAGGAACTGTTACTGAGGTTCTCGTATTTGTACAATAAGTAGTTGAAGTACTCGTGCTTGTAATTGTATTTGATGAATCTCTATTTGATGGATTTGTAATGGAGACGTGCATGCTTGTACAAGACGTATTTGAGGTACTAATTTTTGGGGCTGTACAATTAATGCTGCTACAGGTTGAATGTTGATTTGATGTATAGGACAGCATACAGCTGGTACATGTTGGATGTTGGTTTGCAGAGGTGCAGGAAACAAGCATAGACGGTTGATTTGTATTGGTATCTATGTCGCAAATAGTCGTAATTTGTGGCGGATCAGTTCCTGATTCACATACATGCTTTGGGTGTGTCATTATGGATGGCTTAATACTATCCAACTTGGGGAGAATTGTTTTCACAACAGGTGGACCATGTGTCCCTGTAGCAGGAGTTTTTTTCTTACGACCACGTTTGATTTCTGGCTTGGAGGATTTCTTTCTAGCTTTCTTCTCATATTTGGATGGAAGAGCTGGAATTCCAAGGAGGTTTGTTTGCACAACTATGCCACCTCTGGTATCATTTGAAATCAAAAGTATTTGTTTTGGAAGCAATGGTTTCAGTTTCTTTCCCTGAGAATCTATATTCTTTTTAGTAGGTGACCTGCTTGTTTCATTGGACTTATTAACCGAGTCTACTGAATTTAACATATGTGAACCCTGGGTTTCACTAATACTTTCTTCTCTGTTTCCTAATACCAGTTCAGATGTGTGCTCTGATGTACTTTTGCATTCTAAGTTGCCATTTTCTCTTGTTGATGATATAAGTTTTTTCAGTTTGAACCTACATGCCTCTAATGATGGTACCCTCAAATCATCACCATTTTTCTCCGATTGTGGTTGTAAACTTATGTCACTTCCATTTTCTGACATATCACCAATGTCTGGTAGTGGAGATTCTGAAAGAGAGTCTTCCGATTGTATTTCATCTTCCCTTTCAGTTGTACAAGTTTCAAATGTTTCAGAATCACTCAATGGCGACCTTTTTGTTATTATATTTGAAATAGGTATAGCTGCGTTTATATCTTGTGCAGTAATTGTTCCTTTGGTGTTAGTTGTTATTAAATCACACAATTGCTTTCTTACAGATTCAGCTACTTGCAGTCGTGACAATACATCAGATATTTTACAGCAATTTTTGTCTTCTTGACTGTTCTGATTATTCTTTCCCCTTTCAGTTTCACTTTGCTTGATTTCATTTTGAGCAGGAACTACCGGTATTCTATCTTTGCTATTTGTTTCATTGACATGCTTTACAATTTCCTTTTTATTTACAATTTCTTGCTTTGGATTAAGCAATGTATTTTCATGAGTTTTAATATCAGAAACATTTTCTAGAAGTTTCTCTACCACTTCCACAGCTTGATCTCCATCACTGACTTCAGCAAAAGATATCTCCATAAAATCATCCTCGTCAATATCAGTTTCATCTGTCAGATAATTTGTTGTATGACATTTTTCTGGTGTTACTTGTTGTCCAATGATGTTGCCTTTTATTGGTGACGCTAACATTGGAAAATACCTAGTATCCTCTTTATTATGTGTTATCACTGGTTGTATAGACATTTCTGTGTATTCTGTATCAACTGGTAAAACTTGAAGCTGAAATTCCATGTCTTGAAGCTCTTGTTTAACAATTATGTCAACAGAAGTGCTAACTTTATCTTTGTCATTATCTTCAACACTATTAGTAATTCCAGTATCTGCAGTGTTACTGTATAACACTGATTCTTCTGCATATGATGCGAGTGGTCTTGTATCAAAGGTAACCTTTTCAGTGTTTTCAACTGTCTTAGTTTTAACCTCGAATGGCTCTTCTGCATCAGCAGTAACATTGTTAGTGAATTCCTTATCAGTTTCAGCTGGTTCATCAAGTTGTTCCGCCTTGATTTGTGAATGGTCATGTTCAAATGTAAATCCTCCAATTTCCTTCAGTAGATAAGTCATGTCCATTTTCTCCAGCACAGAGAGAAGGAGCTCATATCTGAAAGTAAACAGTAAATCATTGGTTTATTACAAGTCATTCAAAGACTATAACCTCAGCTAGTAGGGATTAAATCAACCCTGCTGTCTTTTTGCCACTCACTTCCAGGGCTGTATCCCTATCAGCAACCTTTTTATGTTTATGCCGCACTCTTGGTTTTTAAATGACATTTTATTTAAATTATATTTTCAGTATCTTTTTATTTCATTTCATATGATACTTGATATTCTCATAATATGCCAAATCTCTTCTTCCCATGTCATACCAGTCATTTTGGTAAAGGTTACAAATCATTACCCCACTAGTTTTTTTTAGGTCAACATGAATTTTTGCTAGGATCAACTAGACAACAAGAGCAACATTCCTGTGAAGTTTCACGAAAATCCATAAAGTATTTTCAGAGAAGCCGCTACAAGTGTTTCCTATATAACTGTACATAAAAGAAGATGGCTGCCAGCAGCCATGTTTGACGTCGAATCAAAATGAATTTTGTTTAGGACCAACTACATGTCATACCAGTCATTGTGGTAAAGACTACAAATCATTACCAGATACAGTTTTTGCGAAGCAGTCCTAAAATTCTAAATGATACTGGATTCATAAATCGAGACGCTAAATCTAATGCTCGATAAAAACTTAAAGATTGCCTTGTGTCTCTTTAAGCCTTACAAGGTGTTACTGATGTGTTCCTGGACATATTGGTTTAAAGGCAATTAACAGAAACTTAAAGGGACACATGGCAATCTTGACGTGTTTGAAATTGGTGTCTCAATTTATATATGCAATATCATTTTTCTTTTACATTTAAATAAATCAAATTTTAAATATTCACTATTTCGTCTCACTATACTTTAAGTTTTAATATATTATTGGTTCAATAATATCAAAAATTAATAATATGCAAAAACAAATTGTTTAATAATATTCTTGTTATTAATATTAATGATTGAACAAATGCAAGTTATGCAGAAAAACTAGCGGGATGCCGTGAGTTTTTAAAAAATAAAGATTGCCATGTGTCCCTTTAAGAACTTCATTGATGCTGGCAGAGATCAACAAATACGCATTGCATCCTGGTCATTGAAATAGCATTGAAATCTTGCTTATTTACTGCTAACATGCTCCATGACCGATAAGCTCTGGTATCTATATTGAGGGCCAATTCAATTTTTTTCCTTGAATAGCATTGTTATATTGAACATTATCTAGGGTATAGCTTTGTACTTTGTACTTTAATTTTCTGATTTAGCTGTACTAAATAAATACATAACTGTTTTGATAATTCTTGTTTTTGTAAAAGAATTAAACATAAACAGTTATCAATACAAATTCCCTCCCACCCCTAACCCTACCCCAAATAGAAAAAAGCTCGAAATAGGTCTTTAAGTTGCTAATTATACCAACCTTCTCTTTCGTTTAACTGGTTCCCCGTAAATAAATGAGACCAGCATCTTCAACTCTCTGGCAGACACATGTGACAACACCATTTTCTTTTTTGTAAGATGGCTGTCCTCCTGGCCTTCACTCTTCTTTTTATGAAGATTGAAGTGCTTTTTATTCAGAGCCACAAATACAATCTGATGTATCGAGAAGCTTGTTCCATCGCTAGCCACCAGATCCAGGTCACAGAAGATCTTGCTGCATCTCAGTTCATTCAGCTGCTTAAGGAGGTACTGTTCTATCATGTTGCAAGATATGTTATCTGAAACAACAACAGATCTTTTAATAATTTAATGACATTCACCCAAAACTTCAAAGGGCACCAGATAACATGAGTATTCGCATAAAATACCCGCATAAAATACCTCTGAAATTATTAACAAAAGAAGTCAGAGAACAGCACAGCTCGGCTATTCACTTTTTGAGAAAAACATTATACACCTGAAATACCATCAAAAAAAGAGGAATCTCTCTTAATACAAGCAATCTTTAAAAAAATAGCAGAGATATATAAATGAGCAATAATTACAAATTGGAAAGAGGACATTTAAAGAAAGAAATATGGGATAAGAATTAATTTTTAAGTTAGCAAGTAAAACCATTATTTTAACAATTTGGTTGATGGTGGGATACAAAATGGTTCCAGGGTTACCCCCAAAAATTAAAAAAAAAATCGATTTATTTAACTAGAGGTTGTTTTTAGTAAATCTGCAAAAATCATTCACGTTGTTCTTGAAGGGCAGGTTTCAGACAATGTGTAATAAATGACATACGTCATGCAGGTCTGCTATATTTTCCTAAATTTGTTAAATAAAAAGTTTGAAGTGACCAAAGACATTGTTGTTATTTGTTTTAACAAAATAAACAATGTTACACAAATATGTCCTATTTGATTTTAATATTTTTTTATGTGAAATGTCAATGTTTTTTTGGTGGTCATTTTGTGACATTTCAGACCTGCATGTGTAAATTATTTTATAATTACTTTTCTGTGCCTCCTTACAACTATTGAACTATGTGAATAAGGGGTGTAATAATTAACAAGAGCTGTCGGAGAACAGCGCAGCTTGACTATTCGATTAAATTATATAGCCAGTATATACCATCAGAAAACAAGGCTAAAACAATGTGGGGGTGGGTTTTGGGGGTGGGGCGGGTATATATATGGGTGAAGTATGAATAAGATGCATAATGCTATAAGAAATCCCAAACCTAAATTATATATATATATATATATATAGATATATACAACAGCTTACACGCAAACCTAGATCTGCCTTTATTGCACATTTTATGGGCCATCACAAATTGGGTTCCATGGGAGCCCAGGGGTTACAGAAAGCAAAATTGCTCATGCAGTCCTTAAGATAATGCTATAAGAAAGCCCATGGCCAAATTTGGTTGTGCTAGGATAAGAAATGTAAAAGACATAGACTTGTAAACACAGCTTACATGCAAACCTTGATGCGGGACGCCGATGCCGGGGTGATTACATAAGCTCTCTTATTCTTCGAATATTCAAGATAATAATAATACAGTTAAAACAATTAAAAGATGTTTGAAATGTATGAAGATAATGAAAAATGAAAATGAGTATAAGTCTGTTACGGTTTCGGTAAAAAAAATGGCAATATTAAACTTAAAATATTCACTTAGTAAAAAAAGAAAAAAAAGAAGTCTAAACATTTTGTAAATCAAACAATTTATTTGTTCACTTCCATTTAAAACAATATAATTAGTTTTAGAAGTCTCTTTAATTCAAAAATTAAATCGAATTTTACACACGTGCAGTTTCGGTCAAATTCATAACTACCGATCATCCACCAAATTTCACGTTGCGAACGCATTTATATACGCCCAGACCTACAGTTTGTGTATTACGTCATCATTCATTGCGCAAGATGTCGTAGTTTGAAGGCAGGCGGGTACGTTTCAGTGTCGGTCAACTTTTTGCCAAAATAACGTGCGTCACAGTTGAATTCCAATTATTAATTTAATGCATTTATTAATATTGTGCAAAACATGATCCTAATTCACTCCAGATTTAATATTTCCCGTTTTAAAACCTTAACCGCAATAAATACCAAAGTTTAGATGAGAGCACGCGGACAAAATGATTGAGATGTATACGTTCGTCAGTAACAGTTTGACGGCAGTCCATTCAATGTTTGAACATGCACTGTCAGGACCAAACATTGACAATATTATAGATGAATACAACTTTAAAGTTGAGGGAATGTTAAATTGCATCTATATGAATCTGTTACCGATCGACAAAATTATATTCTTCCGGAAATAAAAGATTATTATACAGATACAGTCAGATGTAACATTTGACACGCAATGTGTCAAAATGTCAAATGTAACATACATCACAAATATTTACAAAACAATTTAAATTATAAAACTCATCTGTCCCAGCTCATGTCTTGGTTATGATATTTTTGTTGCAAACATTATGGAATCAATACTTCTTTTTAAAAAACAAAATTAATCACATTACAAAAACATTTTAAAACAAATATTCAAGTAACGTCTGTCACTTTGTTCAGACTTTTTTTTGCCTTGAACATGTTCTATATGAGACATGCTATATGAGACATGTTATATATGAGACATGCTATATGAGACATGCTATATGAGACATGCTATATGAGACATGTTATATATGAGACATGCTATATGAGACATGTTATATATGAGACATGCTATTTTCACTGGATAAAATGAAAAAGTATTGAAGTCTTGAATAAATATGTAAATTTAAGTTTTAATTTAGTCACATACCAGATTTTAAAGCAATGGCTAACTGAATTGCCTAAAAACCTGTCACAATCTTATCTTAAGAGACTAGAAAATGTTCCTAAACCATTAGAACTGTTAGATATACTTTAAAAAAAAGAGTAATGTCACACTTTTATTACACATTATCTGAAACATACCCGGAACACAAAGATAATATGTGTAACTAGGCTTGTTACTGAACAGCCTTGCCAAGTTTCATTGAAATCCGGCAAGGGGTTCAGGAGAACTAGTCTGGAATTTTTTTGTGTATTAAAACCTTTAAAGGGCCATAACTCTGCCAAAACTCATTCAACCGGAACACGGCGATGATATGCATAACAAGGCTTGGTACTGATCATCCCTGGAAGTTTTGTTTAAATCCGGCCAGCAGTTCAGAAGAACTAGTCGGGGAAAACGTTTGTGTATTAAAACCTTTAAAGGACTATAACTGTGCCAAAAATAATTCAACCGGAACACGGCAATGATATGCGCAATAAGACTTGGTAATGATCATCATTGAAATCTCGATAAGGGTTCAGGAGAATTAGTCCTGACAAGGTTTATGTATTAAAACCTTTAAAGTGCCAGAACTCCGCCAAAAGTAATTCAACTGGAACATGGCGATGATATGCATAACTAGGCTTGGTACTGATCATCTCTGCAAAATTTCGGTTAAATCCGGCCAGCGGTTCAGGAGAACTAGTAGGGAAAACGCTTGTGTATTAAAACCTTTAAAGGGCCATAACTCTGCCAAAAATCATTCAACCGGGGAATACGGCAATCATATGCGCAATAAGACTTGGTACTAGGCTTGGTACTGATCATCTCTGCAAAGTTTCGGTTAAATCCGGCTAGGGGTTCAGGAGAACTATCTGGACAAATTTTGTGTATTAAAACCTTTTAAGTGCCAGAACTCCGCTAAAAATCATTCAACTGGAACACGGCAATGACATGCACAACTAGGCTTGGTACTGATCATCTCTGCAAAGTTTCATTGAAATCCGGCAAGGGGTTTAGGAGAACATGTCCGGACAAAGTATGTGTACTACATGTAAAACCTTTAAAGGGCCATAACTCTGCCAAAAATCATTCAACCAGAACATGGCGATGAAATTATTTTCAACAGACATGTTTTTCTTGAATGTTTACCTTTCAAAATATCTCGTGCTCTGTCTGTGTCTTATTTGGAAACTTATCCCCACCAATCTCACATACCTGACATCTGGTTATCGTGTTTGACGGAACGGCAGAGCGCAAGATATTTCTAAAGGTAACATTTAAGAGAAACATGTCTGCTTAAAATGTAAATTTGTTACAAACAATGCCAATAGCCACATGATATTCTTCGCTTTAGTTAGTTTTATGCATGCACGTGTGGTATTTAAGGTTTAAATGCATGTGTGGTATTTAAGGTTTACATGCATGTGTGTTATTTAAGGTTTACATGCACGTGTGGTATTTAAGATTTACATGCAAGTGTGGTATTTAATGTTTACATGCATGTGTGGTATTTAATGTTTAGTCTATTGAAATACAGCAGCTGCTTATGCAGGTATTGCGTGATGCCTTCAGTCTAACCTCTCCATGGAAGTGCGGATCCGGATATCTGACTACTCTATAAAGGGGTCACGTCGTAGCTCTATGGTAGGTAGACACCATAAGAGCTATGATTCTTGCAGATAATGGATTAATGCAGCTAAAACTTCCTATGCTTAATAACATTTTTAGAATAATTATACATATCGACCACTGTCGTCAACGAGAAGAGTGCATAAAAATATATCAGAAGTCTTGGGTACATGGAGAAACATTCATAATTTTGATAAAGCATTATCAAACATACTGATCAGTAATGAGAAATTCGACATCTCTACATTTTATTAGGTGATCGACTCGGTCTTGATCATAGAAGTTCAACCAAATTTACGATATATGGCTCATTTTCATTCCGCTTTGCCAGAAAGACACATTCTGTCAGGCAGTTACAGATTACACATCTCAGCCTTAGACAATATCCAATACATGTAACTCCTCTCAGCCTTAGACAATATCCAATAACTCCTCTCGGCCTTAGACAATGTCCAATAACTCCAATAACTCATCTCGGACTTGCAGAATTTTCAAGAAAAGGCTCGGACTCGGACAATTTTTAACAACTGATCTCGGACTTGGACAATTTTCAAAACATCTTGACTTGGACAATTTAAGGTAATGACAGTGCGTTTCGTTTAAAACCCTGAATATTTCATGCATATACAAACTGGTTCAATATATGTATCTTTCAAAATAGAATCTGGATTAGGCTAGAGATTTTTATTTTTGATTTACTGAGCCTACCCTTAATTTTGAAAACTGAAATAAAAGTCGAAATTGTGAATTTTATTTGTTTTTTTCGTCCTGTTAGATATGCTTTATTTATTTTCTAAAAAATTGTGCCCATCCTAAAACTTATTTTCACAATAACGTAAAATCACACCTTTTTTTTTTTAATTTGGATTTATATGTTTTAGTATTTACTTTGTGGGTCGGAAATCAAAGTATTAATTATGTAAACATTTCCATTTTATATTTGGCCAGTGGATTTGAAATTTAAAATATTTTATAGTACTTGTCAATGGGCACGCAGAAATTACTTGCCCAGATTTGAATTGCACTAGTCTAATTTATACAAACTTAAAAACAATAGCATATATGCTATTGTTTATAAGTTTGTATGCATATTATTTTTTTTGAATAATTATGAGAAAAAAATTCTGCGTCCATTAATTGGCTTATGGACAAGTAAACTAAAAATCTGCCTGCCCCCCAATCTGTCGTGGTCATGTCGGGCAATGGATTTCAGAACCCCTGAATTCGGTTGTGACATGCATACAGTATAGAAAACACACCAACACTAGGTATAAATTACAATACCAGGCATGATTAGTCTTTAAGAATCAAGATGCAAACTAAAACAAGAGGGTCAAGATGGCCCTTAATCGATCACCTGAGTACTGGCCCATTATCAAACCTCTTATAAAATCTTATGGTCATATACAATCTGTGCAAGTTTGGTTAAGATTGTTCAAAACGTGGCCTCTGTTGTGTTAACAACATTGATATAAAGACACCGACAAAGTTTGGTAAAGACCAAATACAAAATTAAAGTGCTAGAGTGTAACCCCTGGGGCAGGGTCAAATGTGACCCCAGGGCTACATGTAATACATGAGAGCTGTGTACCTTGTGGTTTTAGGGAAGAAGATCTTTTAAGTGCTTCGTTAGACGTCTATGTAAAACATGTGACCCCTGGGTCAGGGCCAAATGTGACCCCAGGGTCACCATTGAACAAACTTGGTAAAGGACCATAAGGTCATAGTAAAGACAAAATATTAAACCTCTGGCTCTTGTAGTTTCAGAGAAGATTTTTTAAATATTTTACTATATAAATCTATGTAAAACTGTGACGCCCGGGATGGGGACAAATTTGACCCCAGGTTCACCATTCGAACAAACTTGGTAGAATGAATGAATGAATGAATGGTGTTTTACGGCACGTCGACACATAAATAGGTCATATTGTGCGCAAAAACTGATGAAAGATGAAGAAATGAAGAAGTAATTAAACGAGGGCCAGGATGGCCCTACATCGCTCACCTTGTAATCATGCAATAAGTCTGTTGTGCCTAGTCTGGCATGGGTATTGTTTAATTTGTCCCACTTTCTTCTATGAATGAGATTTCATCAAAATGGTTGGGGGGTTTATATTAACATTCTAAACAAATTTAGTAAAGATCACATCAAAAATGAAGTAGCTACAGATTTAACAAAGGAAAATACAATATAGCACTTTTCAAAAAATCAAGGGCCATAACTCTGTCGTTACTAACAAGATCTAGCTGGTTTTCGAACCTGTCCTAGATTTCATTGATATACCGCGATTTGCACAACTAAACATCATACCGAGGCTTCCTGCCAAATTTCATAGAAATCCAACAAGCTGTTCAGGAGAAGTAGCGCCGACAAGTAAAAATGTCAAAGGGCCATAACTCCATCAAAAATCAGCGAACTGGAACAAAAGCGCGATATGCAGAACTGGACATCTTACCAATGCTTCCTGCCAAGTTTCATCGAAATCCAACAAGGCGTTTAGGAGGAGTAGCGCCGACAAGAAATCTAAAGTAAAAATATCAAGAGGCCGCAACTCCATCAAAAATCAACAAACCGGGGAAAAACGCAAAAGGCACAACTAGAAATCATACTGATAAGTTTCGTCAAATTTCGTAAAAAAAAAAAAAAAAAAAAATTAAAAAAGGAAGAAATTAAACAAGAGGTCAATGACCTTGAAGCTCTACTGATAGGTTTTTGATAGCTAGATCAGCATTCCTGTGAAGTTTCATGAAAATTCGTCAAGTAGTTTTTACTAGATAACTCTATGTAAACAAAGATGGCCGCTGACAGCCATGTTTAACATCAATCAAAACGATTTTCGACAAGGACCAACATCATGTCATGCTGATCATTTTAGAAAAAGTCCCATATCAATATCACTTATAGTTTTCAAGAAGTAGTCACTACAAACTTGTTTTTTGAAAATCTATTTTTAGCCGTGGCGGCCATCTTGAATTTCCGGCCGACCTGAAGTTTTTGCTAGGATCAAATAGACATCAAGAGCAACATTCGTGTGAAGTTTCATGAAAATCCGTCAAGTAGTTTCAGAGGAGTAGTCGCTACAATTTTTCGTTATATATATAACTCTATGTAAACAAAGATGGCCACTGCAGCCATGTTTAACGTCGAATCAAAAATAATTTTCGACAAGGATCAACATCATGTCATACTGATCATTTTAGGAAACGACACATATCAATATCACTTATAGTTTTCAAGAAGTAGTCGCTACAAACTTGTTTTTGAAAATTTATTTTTTAGCCGTGGCGGCCATCTTGAATTTCCGGCCGACCTGAAATGTTGCTAGGATCAATTAGACATCAAGAGCAACATTCCTTTGAAATGAAAAGATTAAAGGTATTACTATAGAGAATGTAGAAATTAAACTTTCGCAATATGCAGACGATACATCTGTCCTTTTGGATGGATCTGATACATCCCTGAATGAAACACTATCAGAACTACATAAATATTCTAAATATTCTGGATTAAACTTAAATTTCGACAAAACAAGTGGTATGGATAGGGAAGAAAAAATATAGTTCAGATCAGGGCTTCTAAAATTTTAAAATGCAAATCGGTCCAGGTTTTTTACTGCCGTAAGAATCGCACTTATTTTGAAAAAATCACTAAAATCGCCGTACCCCACCCACCATGTCAGCTGCACCATTCATTTTTTCCGTTTAGTCATTGATATAGAGAACTATTTAAAATGTGTGTTTGTATTATATTTGCATTATTTATAACTTACTTTATCACAATTTGTACATTTTAATGACTGACATCATGTCTTCGCTTTACTGAATGAATAATTTTCACTCAATATTAAAACTGTTGATCATTTGAGGAATTGAACCGGAAGTGTTTAATAAACCAGGTAGGTATAAAACGCGGACTAACACGCGCGGACTAGCGGATTATATACGATTTTACATAAATGTCAGTAATATCGTTTTTCATCAATTAGCTTAATTAATACCAAATGTTACGACTAACGCAAACAATTTCGGTCCGACTTAAAAAGACAAACGGTGTCAGGTTTGATCACTTTCCTTAATTAATGTCATTAATATTATACTTAAAGTTATTGTAAACAAAAAATCAAACAAACAATTAACACATCTCGGTATTTTTATTTTTTTTAATGACGCAAACAAATTTCAGTCCCAGCTTTGGCTACTTAAAAAAACAAACCGACACAAGCAAACAGGCTAACTAACACCTTACGACTACGGTATATCAAAGGAATTACAGACGGTAACACTCGCTTCAGTGAACCGACAGAACGCGTGATATACTTTCACTGATCACACATCAAAGGCATGCTAACTGGCTATAGACTCTTCCGGAAAACTCCCTATCGGTAATGGTTTAGTCCAAATTGACCTACTTTCGCACAGCGAGTGACAAACAATCATGTTATGGATCAAAGAATATTGCCGCAAGGCATATTTTAGGATATCAGAAGGAGTGTAGATTTTTTAACGACCGATAGATAAAATATCTGGGACCGATTTAAACAGAGATTTTGAAAAGAAAAACGGTCCGGAGAAACAGATTTCGGTCTGGGAACCGATAAACCGGCGATTTTAGAAGCCCTGGTTCAGATACAATCAAAACAAAATGGAAACTTACCCGGGGAAAAGATAATTTTAAGCTACTAGGAATACATTTTAATGTCAACATAGGTAAAATGATAGAATTAAACTATAATGATAAGATTTTAAAAATCCAAAATACAGTAAAGATATGGAAGCGAAGATATTTAACGCCACTTGGTAAAATCATGGTTATAAAAACACTGTACTTCCTATTTAAATCATATATTTATATCTCTTCCAAACCCAAATGAAAACATATTTTATGATTTTTTATGGGAAGGGCCTGCAAAAATTAAAACAAGAGGTCAATGACCTTGAAGCTCTACTGATAGATTTTGATAGCTAGGTCAGCATTCCTGTGAAGTTTCATAAAAATCTGTCAAGTAGTTTTTTGTTTAATGTCGAATCAATATAATTTTCGACAAGGATCAACATCTTGTCATGCTGATCATTTCAGAAAAAGTCCCATATCAATATCACTTACAGTTTTCAAGAAGTAGTCGCTACAAACTATGTTTAGCCGTGGTGGCCATCTTGAATTTCCAGCCGACCTGAAATTGTGCTAGGATTAACTAGATATCAAGAGCAACATTTAGACCTTGAGCCAGGACCCAAAATTTCCGATATTGTTACCAACTCAAGGGACAAATTCTACCATCACTTTTTGAAAAGAGCATTGTATATAGATTACATTTTTCCATGGTAGCAATCTGGAACAGGTAGCTTATATAAAGAAAATCGAACATTAATAGGTTATCATTGTAGCGCTTAATATGAAGTTGTTGGTGTTCATTGTTGAATGTCATGCTTGTGTGAATAATTTTTGATGTACTTTTTAAAGATGCACTTAAGTTTACAATTCATTAAGTTACATAAAGCGTAAATAAGCTCTTATTTAGCACTGAATTCAGTTTAAAATCTCTATTTTGCTTCAAATTAGAAATCAATTTACCCCACCCACTATTGACACATTTTTATGCATTTAGTTTAGTCAATATTGTTTACATTATATGTGCAAACTTGTAAGAATCAGTAATTTACAACCTTTTTACATGATTTAAATAATATTATAATATGAATAAGGGATTGTTATGATAGATTGATGAGATTGATGAGATTGATGAAATTAAGTACTAAGCAATGTTCATGGCATTGCGCATATGTGTTCAGTAAGCCTGATAAGTTGAGACACATGCCAATCTGTAAGTATAAGCCTTACTCAAAGTAACTGCAACATAAATAGTATTAATATGTTCTGATATATACATATATTGCACAGACGACACACAGTCCAAAGGATTCTAGATAAAGGAAATGTGCGGTTTAACGTGTTTTTTAAACAAAAGTCTATTTTAGGTGTATGCTTCATAGCAATACTTATTATGATTACACATTTGGATTATGTATTACACATAAATACATGAATTAAACATTGCATATTGCAACACAACATCTTAAAAGTTGTCTATTTTAATACTGTTTAATTACAATTTATGCATATTTAAAGATTTTTACACCTGAATTACCCCACCCATATACAACACAATGAAGAATTCTGCATATGAAATGTAAAAATAGTAGTACATGCATTTGCACGAACCATTTTTTTTGTTACTGAAAAAAGAATCGACGAAGATGAATTGATTTGAATTGGGGTTTTACGGCGCACCAACACAAACATGTTATATGGCGCCAACAGGAATGAACATTCGATCCGGCTCACTCTTCATTAACATCTATATAAAAATATGCAGAATGTGCCTAGAACCTTCTTACCTGCAGAACTGCAGAGTTGCTGCAAATTCTCTAGTAAACACTCCATTTTTCGCTGGAACCACGATCACTGCCACCACTGAAGTAGCAACGGAAACAATAAAGGTTTCATGATGAAAATAATGAACGAAAATGACAAAATGAACATGAATTCGGGGAAATTTTACCCCTCTGCCTGGATATGCAGTGGTCATATTCTTGCCCGGGAACCAGACGGCGTCGACGAAGAAATATATTTAGGGTGATACCCAGATCACTGTACTAACTACTTACCATGGCAACTATTTGTTAGTATTAGTGCAGTTGTTACAATATCACCTGCTTAGGATATGTATCTAAACATAGGTTGTGATGTTCTCCGTACTTGATTTAGAGTATAGAATTAACCTATTCGTCTATGACGAATTGACACCTATGTTTCTTTAACATGATGGGAGAAAAAAACAAGCGATACACGGAATCGCCTGGTTTACGTCCCCATCCGACGGACGAGGGTAAAAGTGTCTTGCCGAAGAACACACCGATTATATGAAATTCACTGGCTCCGGTGAGGCTTGAACCAGGGTCCTATGCATTTCACGTCCCCCGTGCTACCCACTGCATCAACAGGCTGTATGCGCTCAAGCAAGATGACTGCATTAAAATACATACAACTAAAATGTTAGTCCGTCATTAAGGTTATATCCAAGAAGCTGGGTTCACAACTGTCTCTCTTATATAGCAAGTTAGCATCAAGTTCATGTATGTCGAGTTGCAATATGCCTGCAAGCCTTATATATGCCCAGCTCATTGCTGTTTTGATTAACTTGGCAATTGATGCCTTGGATGAAAAGGACAATTAAGAATACTCACTACATATTATCTCATTCAAATAATATAACTTAATGTGACAATATAACATACATATAAGATAACATTTTTTTAAACGCTAGTCAGATAAGAATCGGTACCCAATGCATCGAGATAGATTACATTTAGTGATCACAGTTAGTTTACTAATGCTTACTCTAAAAGCTATATCCGACATACAGGTGCTACTGCAGTTAAAATAGCTAGCCCGCCAATAACAGCCACATTTTACAACATATGTACATTGTTTCTAAACCTACTGACCACGAGATATATACATAGCTTACATCGTTTCAGAATCAAAACTCTATAGATACAATATAAAAAGCTTTAACCAGCCAGACAAAAAACAAATGGATAATTCATTTTACACTTATTCAATCATGGGTATTATAAGAACCCATGAATAAACATATACTTTTAAGCGACACATATGCATTATTATATGAGCTGAACACCTGGATAGAGTTTTGATAAACTGTTTTTTGTAGTGTAATTTTGTCGTAATTTGGCGGGTTATTTTAAAATTTGTATAACAAACACCTAAAAATCAACAGTTAAACCGTAAAATACCTTTTCTTTTTCTTTCTGTTTTTTTTTTTTGCAATTAGTTAAAAATGCAGTGGTGTATTTTGTGATTTTTGATCGTGGATTTATTCAATATGCGATTTGTAAACATGGTTAAGTCTTCATAATGGAATACCTTATCAAAAGTCACATTCTCTATATATTTCAGTTCGCTTAAAACTTTTGAAGTGATTTTATGAAAAGTGTACATTTTCAAGCCATAAACAAGAGACCCACTCGCCTTGTCTCAAAATGCTTTCATGTTTTAAGAAACAACAACAATTTATTTGTATAAATCTGTAAAACTGTGATTCCCGTAGTGGCCATATTTGACCCCATTGTCGCCATTTGAACAAACTAGGTAGAGGATCATAAGCTTATGGTACATGCGAACTATTATTTAGCTTTTGAAGAATCAGAGAAACTGTTTGAATATGTTTTCCTATATAATTAAATGTTTTAGTGTGACCCCCGGGACAGGGCCAAATTTGATTCCAGGCTTGATTCAAGGGACACCATTTAAATTATTTGGTACAGGACAATAATCTTAAGCTACATGCAGCTTACTAGCTCTTGTAGTTTCAGAGAATATGTGTATAGACGTTCCTACATAACTCTATGTAACTATGTGACCACCGGGGACCGGGCGAAATTTGACCATAAGATCACCATTTGAACATAATAAATTGGTAGAGATCGATACTCTTATGCTACATGCATCGTATTAGACCTCTAGCTCTTGTAGTGTCAGAAAAAGAATATGTGTATGGACTTTCCTATATAACTCTTTGTAAAACTTTGACCCCAGAACCGGGCCATAGTTGGACACAGAGTCACGATTTGAACAAAATTGGTAGAGAACCATAAGCTTATACAATATGCAAAATAGTAGACTTCTGGCTCTTGTTTTTTTAGAGAAGAAATTTAAGATGTTTCTATATGACTCTATGTAAATATATGACACCTGGGGCGGAGCCAGATATGACCCCAGGGTTAACATTTTAACAAACTTGCTAGTGGACCATAAGCTTAAGCTTCATGCATAATATGGAACCTCTAGCTCTTACAGTTTTAGAGAAAATTATTTATTTTTAAAGATTTCCTATATAACTCTATGAAAAATGTTTACCCCCGGGGCTGGGCCATTTTGACCCTGAGGTCACCATTTTATAAATACTTGGTAGAGGACCTTAAATGTATAATACATGCAAAATATTAGACCTGTAGCTCTTCTAGTTTCAGCGAAAACGATTTTTTAAAGAAACAAGAGTTTTGTTTAAAAGGGGGAGATAACTCTAATAACAGGAATCAGCTACCCTGTTCACACTGCTATCACGGATTTTTTGTTTCTCTACAAGGTAATCAATAACATGGTACTAGTAAGAATTTGTCCCTTGAGATGGTAACAAGAAAGTGTATGGCTCACGGTCTAATTCCTGTGAAGTTCCATGAAAATCTGTCAAGTAGTTTCAGAGGAGTAGTCACTACAAATTTTTACTATAAAAACTCTATGTAAACAATGATGGCCACTGGTGCCCAGGTTAATTTTGATTCAAAATAATTTTCGACAAGGATCAACATCATATCATGCTGATCATTTTAGAAAAAGTCCCATATCAATATCACTTACAGTTTTCAAGAAATAGTCGCTACAATTTTTTTTTTAAAAATCTGTTTTTAGCCATGGCGGCCATCTTGAATTTCCGGCCGACCTAAAAAAATTCTGGGATCAATTAGACATCAAGAGCAACATTCCTTTGAAGTTTCATAAAAAATCGTCAAGTAGTTTCAGAGGAGCAGTCGCTACAAGTTTTTACTATATAAATCTATGTAAACAAAGATGGCCACTAGCGGCCATGTTTAAAGTCGCATCGAAATGCATTTCGACAAGGATCAACATCATGTCATGCTGATCATTTTAGAAAATGTCCCATATCAATATCACTTACAATTTTCAAGAAGTAGTCGCTACAAATTTATTTATTTTAAATCTATTTTTAGCCGTGGTGGCCATTTTGAATTTCCGGTAAGCCTGAAATTTTTCTAGGATCAACTAGACACCAAGAGCAACATTCCTGTGGAGTTTCATGAAAATCCGTCAAGTAGTTTCACAAGAATAGTCGCTACAAGTTTTCATTCTATAACTCTATGTAAACAAAGATGGCCGCTGACAGCCATGTTTAACGTTGAATCAAAATAATGTTTGACTCTGATAACCATCATCTCATGCTGATCATTTTACAAAAAGTCCCATATCAATATCACTTATAGTTTTCAAGACGTAGTCGCTACAAACTTCTTTTTTAAAAATCTATTTTTAGCCGTGGCGGCCATCTTGAATTTCCGGCCGACCTGAAATTTTGCTAGGATCAATAAGACATCAAGAGCAACATTCCTGTGAAGTTTCATGAAAATCCGTCAAGTAGTTTTAGAGGAGTAGTCGCTACAAGTTTTCATTATATAACTCTATGTAAACAAAGATGGCCGCTGGCAGCCATGTTTAACGTCGAATCAAAACGATTTTCGACAACGACCAACATCATGTCATGCTGATCATTTTAGAAAAAGTCCCATATCAATATCACTTATAGTTTTCATGAAGAAGTCGCTACAAACTTGTTTTTTAAAAACCTATTTTTAGATCTGGCGGCCATCTTGGATTTCACATCAACATGAATTTTTGCTAGGATCAACTAGACTTCATGGGCAACATTTCTGTAAAGTTTCATGAAAATCCATTCAGTTGTTTCAGAGGAGAAGTCGCTACAAAAAAAAGTTTACGGACAGACGGACGCCGCACCACGGCATAAGCTCTGCTGATCTCTGATCAGTAGAGCTAAAAAAATTAATAAAAAAATTGAAATTGAAAAAAAAAAAAAAAAAAAATCAAATTAAAAAAAAAAATGTTACCCCCGGGGCGCGTCCAAATTTGACACCAGGGTCACCATTTGAACAAACTTGGTAGAGGATCATAAGCTGATGCTACATGTAATACATGAGAGCTCTGTGCCATGTGGTTCCAGAGAAGTAGATTTTTTTTCAGTTTTTGCCTATACAAGCCAAAGTAAAACTGTGACCCCCAGGGTGGGGCCAAATGTGACCAATGGGTCACCATTTGAACAAACTTGGTAGAAGACCATAAGCTTATAGCAAATGCAAAATATTAAACCTCAGGCTCTTGCAGTTTCAGAGAAGAAGATTTTTTAAGATTTTCCTTATACATGTATATGTAAAACATGTGACCATTGGGGCGGGGTCAAATGTGACCCGAGGGTCACCATTTGAACAAACTTGGTAAAGGACCATAAGCTTATAGCAAATGCAAAATATTAAACCTCTGGCTCTTGCAGTTCCAGAGAAGAAGATTTTTTTCAGTTTTTCCCTATACAAGCATTTATGTAAAACTGTGACCCCCGGGTCACCATTTGAACAAAATTGGTAAAGGACCATAAGCTTATAGCACCAGCAAAATATTAAACCTCTGGCTCTTGCAGTTTCAGAGAAGAAGATTTTTTAAGTTTTTCCCTATACATGTCTATGTAAAACATGTGACCCTTGGGGCGGGGCCAAATGTGACCCCAGGGTCACCATTTGAACAAACTTGGTAAAGGACCAGAAGCTTATAATAAATGTAAAATATCAAACCTCTGGCTCTTGTAGTTTCCGAGAAGAAGATTTTTAAAAGAAAAATCCTATATACCCGTAAGTCTATTTAAAACTGTGACTCTCGGGGCGGGGACAAATTTGACCCCAGGGTCACCATTTGAACAAACTTAGTAGAGGACCATAAGCTGAGGCTACATGTAATACTTGAGAGCTCTGTGCCATGTGGTTCCAGAGAAGAAGATTTTTTTCAGTTTTTCCCTATACAAGCCTATGTAAAACTCTGACTGCCGGGGTGGGGCCAAATGTGACCCCTGGGTCACCATTTGAACAAACTTGGTAAAGGACCACAAGCTTATAGCAAATGCAAAATATTAAACCTCTGGCTCTTGCAGTTTCAGAGAAGAAGATTTTTTAAGTTTTTCCCTATACATGTCTATGTAAAACATGTGACCCTTGGGGCGGGGCCAAATGTGACCCGAGGGTCACCATTTGAACAAACTTGGTAAAGGACCATAAGCTTATAGTAAATGCAAAATATCAAACCTCTGCTGTTGTAGTTTCCGAGAAGATTTTTAAAAAAAAAATCCTATATAAGTCTATGTAAAACTGTGACCCCGGGGTAGTAGTCAGGTTGGCTATGTCGCCGATCTGGCTCCCGCTCGATTTTCATGCCGAAATTGGGTTCTTGGTATTTTTGGCTTGCATTTAGGTGTAGCAATATGAAAATGTAGGGGTAACAATTTTCACGCCCCGGGAACCCAGTTTTTGGGCGCCATTTTGGGCTCTCACTAAAAAAAACGTGAACAGGCGGTCCTCGGTATATTTAGCATATAATATTATGTTTAACTTTTCGTTTGGCCTATAATGGAATTCAATGGTTGCGACATAAATGAGTTCAAGTTGTATCATCATCATAACCACCATTTGGGCTCCAGTTTTTGGCTCATATTAAAAAAATCTGTGTGATATTTTGATATTTTATGACCGGCATGCTGCATCTATTACCTAACTTTTATTGCACATATATTAGGTATGTTATAAAAGATATGAGGCGTTATTGTATAACTTTATTACTTGTCCTATTGTTATGGGTTCTATTTAGGGGTTTCATTTAGGGCTCCTTTCATAATGCATACTGGTTAACTAGCAAAATAAAGAATCATCATTGCCATGAAACGTTCAAATCAATATGTCCATGCTTTCGAGAATAAGGTTGTATAATTATCAACCTTATTAAAAGTACAGTGTATTTTGATACATGTCAACAAGAAGCCCGTGTACGTTTCTGTGCCCATTTTCAGATCAAAAAGGGATTATCGCAAAAACGGCGTGCCATAGTCAAGAATTTCCCAATGACGTCACGAAACAAAGTTCGTTTGGCGCGTGTTTTTTTGAAACCAAATGTAAACAAGGAATACAATTTAGGATTTTTGTGAAGGTGAGTTTTGTTTTGAAATATTATTGCAGTAATTAAGTTTGAAATGGAGGATTTAGTACATTTATACATGGAGAAACATGTATTAGACTAACTATTTTGCACCAGGACAAGTTATTTGACATGATTTGCCAACGAGATTTACACGCTATCAAGACATTGTTTAACCTTTCTTCTTTGTTTATTTTGTATAAAAGGCGAAACAATTACATACTAAATGCATTTGAAGTCGTTTATTTGAAAACAAATTTTAAAAAATGCAAGATTATGAAGGGTCATGCTCGATTTTGTTTTCAACTATGGAAGGCCAGTCGCGCAATATTTCAGTTCATTTTGCGAATTATGCGTATTTACATTTTTAACTTATTTTGCCATTGTATTTGATATTTATGAACTATTATCGTTTTATATTAATGTTTTAAGCAAAAACTATCTTTATGCATAATTTGTTTAATTGTGTAATATTCCAAACATGAGATTACGTTTATCTTGAATGTTATCTTTATTTTTCAGTGTCGCCCAGAATGAAAGTGTGGCCAACCTGATATCAGTCTAATATTTGAGAAGGTGAGTCTGCATTAAACATATACATTGACTTATACCGGGGAATTGCAAATTTAAATTGTTTAAAATCTTAAGGAATACGGGGGTTTGCTTTTCTGTTCTTGATGTATTCGTATCTCACTGGTTCTTTTTAGACTCTGATAAATGCGACTAAACAACTTCAATGCATTGTTAGCGACATAGAATATAGTTTTAGCTATTTCAATTTTAAGAATTACAGAGCATAATCTAATTATATCTGTATCATGTATGTTTCAGATCGAAGACGCCCCACCGACGACGATGACTGATAGGCCAAGTGTGTGTATTGTCTGCAATTGTGGCGCAACAGAAGGCAGGACTCTTGTTAACAATCCGGCAATGGTCGCAGATCTGTTTATGTGCAGCAAAGAGAGGCTTCAATTGGGTCAGGTTGATATGCAAGGATTGGTTGACAGGATGAGTAATTTAAATGATGATGAACTTGAACGCGTATTGTATCACAGCGTGTGTCGAAAACCGATCGTCAATAAAACTAACATTGAGAAACTTAGAACGTCTAACAAACGAACTGTTACTGAATTTGAAGCATGTTCTCCACGTGGTGCAGTAGGGAGACCATCACGTGGTCCTGGTTCGTCCCGACCTAAGAGATTAAAACATGAACCTAAGGCTGCGAAGTGCTTGTTTTCGGCATGTACGTTTTGTCAGGGTTGTACTGAAAATCTACATCTTGTATCTTCTGACGCTATGGGGGAAACGTTATTGAACATTAAGAACAGAACGGACAATGATCATATCAGAGTATGCTTGTCTGATCTCGTAAATGCTGGTGATGCCTCTGCGTTAGAAAAATATTACCACGATAATTGTATACGTGCAGCTAAACGATCATTTTCAGTTTCAGCCTCGAGTGATATTAAACAAGTTAGGTCAATGTGCGATGAAGAGCTTTTACAATGTGTTCAGAATACTCTATGTGAAGGCGATGTTTTACTGAATATTGCTGAGGTAAACAATTCATATGTATCAATATTGAAGCGTTATCAAGTGCCAGTTTCAGAGACAGAAGACTACAGAAAATACTTAAAGATCTTGATAACAGATCGTTTACCAAATGTGCAATTTGTTAAGTCAGTGCGCCGTAATGAACCTGAAAATATTGTTCTGTCCGACACAGTCAGTAAGGCATTTGAATATAGCTCTGAGATGCTTACAGGTGGTGAAAACTCTACTATGCACTCTATTAATCGTGCGTCTACTATACTTAGATTTATTGTCCAAAACGTTAAAAGTAACCGTCAAGTACTTCACAAGCCAAAGAAAGATGACACCTTCCGACAGAATGTTCAGACGCCCCTTTCAGTAGGATTGCCCCTCGCAATTCATTCCAGAATTCGAGACAAGAACATTGTTCACACTTTGTCTCAAGTTTTCATCGGAAGTGATTACATGAAGATTCTTGATCTTGAAAAAAGAGTTGAACAAGGGGTTCTACAACGTATTGAACAAACTGGCGGTTTCTGCTTACCTGACTTTGTAAAGAAGGGACTCCCTGTATGGTTCGCCGTGGACAATATTGATTTGTTAGAGGACACCCCAACAGGTCAGAATACATTTCATGGCACTGTTATCGTGATCACACAAAGGGACGTCGACGGTGAGCCAGTTAATCGACCATTAGTTATCCCAAAAGAGCAATCTTCCACGCCCCTGAAATTTCAGGTGAACTACCTGCCCGAGCCTATCATCAAACCTAAACCTGTGCGCTTCAAAGAGTACAACTTCGATGTTAGGTCTTCGCTAAGTAGTGTACTCTTTTCTCGTAGTTGGGCTCTTGCGTCATATTTTACGAGCGGCAGCAATGCTGCTGAGCAGCATGGTCAAGATGACGCTGATTCAGAGCAACAACAGAACCATGATCTTCAAGATAATGATCTAGAGCAGGACGACCCTCATGGTCATCCAGACCCAGATCCAGAACGGATGGAACCACAACACAGTATCCAGGACATGGAAATACCGGAGCAGAGTTATATCGATATTGGATTTGATCAACCACACGTCATGGAATCCGCAGAGCAATCCGCTGATGGTCTCCCACAAGCTGGTGAGCTTCAACCGGGTCAGGAAAATGATGAGCAACTGGCCACGCATGTGCCGGACGTTGGCGTTATATCTCTAACAGAACAATCGCCAACTGATCTTAAGAAACGCGTGAAGCATGATGTGATGCGACCAAATCCCTCTTGTTAACATTTTCTGGTCAGAAAGTTGACAAAACAAATACGGAGGTTGTTGCGCCACTGTTCCGGACATCTCCAACTGATTATGGAACATTATACACTGTACTCATGCTGACACAAGGAATATCAGCCGTCGTTGTTGGGCCCGAAAGCAAGACACTAATAACGCTCGATTTAGATCTTTATAACAGAGCCCTGCGCATACAACAAACAGTGGGCAATACCAACTGGGTCCTTCGAGCAGGTGTGTTGCATATAGCTTTCGCTGCCCTTCATGCATTGGGCAAAACAATCGAAGGGAGTGGCATTGATGCATGTAGCATAGAATGCGGCACGTATACATCGGCGGCACTTCGTGCGATATATGCGGGAAAGGCCTACAAGCGAGGTATAGAATATCATTTGACAGCATCGTTGGCCATACAGATGTTGAGATTTGATGATCTGATACCCAATACGCCACATGATGACATACCTGAGGAATGCAAACGTTTCAAGCACTGTCTAAACGAACGCCGGGCAGAGATGATTGATACCTATGACAACATAAAGTCCTGGTACTCTGAGAATGTGTTACCAAGAGAGGCGAATGAAAAGGGCGATTTGTGTAAGTTCTTCATGCAATATATTGAGCAGGTCGACAGTATCTTACATTTGGTCAGTGCATGTCGCCAGCAAGACTGGAAAGGATACCTCTACGCCTTGGAAAATGTCATAAGGTACTTCTTTGCTCACGATCTTCTCAACTACGCCCGATTAATGCCGGTTCATCTAGCACAGATGAAGGCTCTGGAACATGATGATCCTGTGACCTGGCATACTCTCAAGTCGGGGAACTTCGTTGTCACTAAGTCAGAAGTTCCGTTCACATGTCTGTTTACAGACCAGGCGCTCGAACAAGAAATCAAAATGCTTAAACGCCACGGCGGGATGGTGGGCTTAAGCCAGGATGAGTCAGCGTTGGATCGACTAGCGACAACTACACCACATCTAGCGCGACTGGTACAAGAGTATCTGGAGGAATTTCCAAAAGCTAAAGACTCATCCACATGCACAGAACACTATCAGCTGGTTGGTGAAGTCGCTACTAGAACAAGCACAAACGCGCAGAAACTTGGACACTCAATCAAACTGCATTGCAAGGGCAATCCATTTACCATGCAGACTCCTCTCAAGAGCTTGGTGTCATCAGCACTTGTTCCGAACGATGCAAAAGAGGACATATTAAGCTTTGCTGAAAAGGGCCAAGCCCGATACCAGGAATTCGTTACTGATCGACTACTGCCTGCTTCACCATCATCAGTGTGGGATCCGATGAAGAAACTTAAGTTAAAAACGTTTTCAAACTGCATGGACAAATCTAAGATTCGTGTTGGTGACAAAGTGGTCAAATTACGGGAGGAACGTCAGTTGTTTGGGAGGTTTTTGATTATACAGGGAAGCCGACCAGAGCTTGTTCCGAAGTTGGAAGAGGCAATCGGTGACTATGAGATGGCCGACGTGCCCCGTTCAATATGTGCAGTCGATGGGTCACTCTACATCCCCACGGACAAAGCCAGTATCATACACGCTGTCGAAAATGCTAAATCTTCAGTGCCTCCTCCGGCATCTACTATTAGCGCACCATCCCATGATATGCCTCGAGTTATGATTACTGACGCTATGGCTGTTCTGCAAGGTATGAAAAAGAATCCGAGCATGCGAAAGTTATCTGATCTTCAGGATGCATTTGTTGAGAAAGTTGAGGGTATGCTTACTGGATATGTTGAGGGACGGGTGGTCTTTGACAGGTATATAGAACAGACACTCAAATCAAAGACTCGCCAAAAGCGTTCAGTCACATCAACTAACTACGAGATACATCCTGAAATGAAACTCACCATGTCGTTGAAAGAATTGTTATCATCGACGTCTACAAAAGACAAGTTGACTGAATACCTAGCACAAGCACTTCTAACCCAGTTTGAAAACAACCCCAAGAATCTTGTTGTAGTGTATGGCAACCGTATTAAAGGACCCGGTATCGACATGGAGCACAATCATGAAGAAGCTGATACTCTTATTCCATACCAGGTATTAGTAGCTTTTTCTGAAGATGATGAGAGAGAAATCCACGTTTGGTCACCGGACACAGACGTACTTACAATGGTCATTGACCTTGTCGCTCGTGGCCGTATTGGGCAAAACACTCGGTTGAAATTCCTTACCGGAAAAGGTACAAAGCACAGATCGATAGATGTTGTCGACAGAGTGCGTGTCATCGGCCATCGAAAGTGTCGGGGTCTAATTTGACTGCACAACTTCACTGGTGCAGATTGGGGAGGCAAATTCGTCGGGATATCAAAAAAGAAATGGATCGATACCTACCTGAAGTTAGATGATGAAGACCCAGCGATTGAAAGCTTCGACAAGCTAGGCGACGGACCTGTCCCGGCCGAGTTGCTCGACGGTGAATTACCAGCTCAGTTAAAAGCCTTAGAGTATTTTGTATGCCGCGTGTACTGCTCAACAGGACCAACTACGCTCCCGCAACTTCGATGGAACCTGTTCCGATCACGGAATCTGGAAGGCGAAATGCTGCCACCGACACGGTCTGCTTTATTACCACATATCATGCGAGCAAACTACATTGCGATGCGCGATAAGTCGTACGTGACCAATATGCCAAATCTCCCACCCATAGAGAATCATGGATGGACCGTGAATGACGACAAATTTGTTCCAGTACGGAATCTGTCCATGCCCGCACCAAGAGCCGTCATAGAACTGACAAAATGTGGTTGTAAGTCAGGGTGCAGGGGCAGGTGCAACTGCTTCAGTAACAAGCTACCATGCACACCACTGTGTAAGTGCTATGCATCTGAATGCGACAACACTGTTCGCAAAAACATTGTGGATGAAGAAGATGATGCCAATTGATATTGTGACAGATAATTGGTGTTTTCTCACCAACATTACATGTGTATGTTTTTCCTCTATACCCTAAAACCTCGAAAATGTAAAATCTCATCATACTGTTGCAATCATGTTATGATACTTTAAAGTTGGATACCATTAATAGTATATCTACTTTCTAGACAAACTGTTATACTATTATAATATTGAATTACGTAATCCATGACAGTTATTTATGTTTCATATACCACCAAATAAAAGTAACTATTAATTTGAGCGTCGTTCATTGTAATATCATCGCAGATTATAGGTAATATATATATATTGTAAACATACGTAACGAGCCCGAATTGGAGCCCAAAAACGTAATGGATGACTTGTGTGAAATGAAAGTGTAAATTTAAATATTAAATAGATACCATTGCACTAGAATGAAACAATAATGTTATTTTAGCAGCGGTAATCGCACAATACATGTTATTGTGCTGTTTAATATCTACATATGGGTATGAGCCCAACACGGAGCCCAAGGGCTTTGACGATGGAATGAGTTACAATACATCAATACAGTTTCAATTTGCCAATGGTTTAGTCTAAACCATATTAAAATGAAAATCGTGTGTTGACATGATGTATTGATATATCCTGTTCATATTAGTCACATATTTTCGCGATTAAAGCCCCATTTGGAGCCCAAAAATGGGTACCATGATGGGCGTCACTCTGTTTACTTCACTATTCATTTTTAACAAACAAATATGGTTCCTTAGCACATAAACATTCATTTGTTCATGCATAATAGCGCCATATCCATACATAATGTATGTTTAATGAGCGAGAGCCCAAAATGGAGCCCAAAAAGTAGGTTCCCGGGGAGTGAAAATTGTTACCCCTGCATTTTCATATTGCTACATCATAATGTAATCCAAAAATACCAAAAACCCAATTCCGGCACAAAAATCGAGCGGGATTACATATCCAACCCGACTATAGGGACAAATTTGACCCGAGGGTCACCATTTGAACAAACTTAGTAGAGGACCATAAGCTGATGCTACATGTAATACATGAGAGCTCTGTGCCTTGTGGTTTCAGAGAAGAAGATTTTTTAAAGTTTTTTCCTATATATGTCTATATGAAAAACATGCAAAACCTCAATATACAAACTTTTGACCCCCAGGGCACGGCCATTTTTGACCCCGAGGACTTTATTTGAACAAACTTGACTGTTGAAATCTGTCTAGCGGTTCTGGAGAAGATTTTTTAAGGTTTCGACCATATATGGTAATGGCAGCCATCTTGGATGTAGCGCTGACCTAATTTTAACAAATCTAAAAAGCATTCATCTAAGGATCATCCATGTGAAGTTTGGTCAAAATTAGCCAAGCGGTTTCTGAGGAGAAGTCGTTTGAAGAAAAGTTAACGGACGACAGACGGACAACGGACGACAGACAACACACCATCCCGGCCAGTAGAGCTAAAAAAGCAGAAAACCCTTATTGTCACTACTGCCACCAGGACGAGACTATTGTTCATATGTTGTGGACCTGCCCTTTTAACACAGATAAATACACTCTGCTTATCAAAAAAATATAAATCTGAAGCTATCAGAGCATGCATTTAAACAATCAACTGTAGAGCTACAAATTATCTTAGAAATTAAATATTACATATTTTCTTCAAAATGACTGAAAACAACGCTCTCTGTTACTCTAATGATATACAGACTTCGTTATTTATACGAAACCAGGGGCAGATCCATGGGACGGTGCACCATGCCCCTAAAATAGGTAAAACAGACAAAAATTAAAAATAAATAAAATTTAAATATAAAACAATCAGTTATGTTCTACGATGTATGACAAATAGTTTGGTGTTTAAATCATCAAAATCCGCCAACAAATAATGAAGTTATAAGAGTTTAAACTTGAGACCTATCAAAATATTGTCTGTCATATTTTATGCATAAACGTCGATAAATACACCTCAGTAGTCAACTCACACAGCGGTGTACAGTGTGCTATTTAAATCTACACAAAAACCAGTTATGGTTGGGTTGTTTGTCTCTTGCGCTCATTTGCGCTGCTATTAGTGACATCATACATGTTTTTGATTGGTAGCCTAAAGACAGCTTGACATGTGGGTATGTGTGATTTCCTTCAAAAACGATCACAAGTGAAGTTATTCAGCTCTAAAAATAGTGTATTTTCTATCCAATGAAATCTTCAGTAATCCTGGATTTTTCCAAAAAAAATATTTAGAATGATAAAATTTGAACTTACTTTTATGCATAAAATTTGTTATTAAATTGTAATATGATTGGTTATGAATAATTAACTTTCAATGAACACCTGTGTTGTGGAATACATAAAGTCAAAGGGCGCCATTTTGGTGTTCAGGATAAATTGGTCGATTTCATTTAATTTTTCATTTAATTATTTAACGTCACAAACAAATCATTTTTATGGCCCCGAAATTTTTTAGGGGGCATATAGTAATTGCACCGTCTGTCCGTCATTCCGAAGTTCATGTCCTGACCGTAACTTCACAGCCCCTGCAGGGATTTTTAAATAACTTGGCACAAGTGATCACCATAACAAGATGATGTGTCCCACGCAAAACCCAGATCCGTACCTCAAAGGTCAAGGTTACATTTGAAGTTTATAGGTCAAAAACAGGTACGTAATTTCGTGTCTAGACCGTAACGTCAAAACCCCTGCAGGGATATTTAAATTACTTGGCACAAGTCCAGGTCCGTACCTCAAAGGTAAAGGTCACACTTGCAGTTCATAGGTGAACAAAAGGTATGCAATTTCGTGTCCGGACCGCAACGTCACAACCCCTGCAGGGATTTTTAAATAACTTGGCACAAGTCATCACCATAACAAGACGATGTGTCGCGCGCAAAACCCAAGTCTTCAAGGTCACGGTCACACTTGGAGGTCAAAAGTCAAATTGTGTCCGGTCAATAACTCTGGTATTCATGGACGGATTTTCAAATAACTTGGCACAAGTGCTCACCACAACAAGACGATGTGTCGCGCACAAATCCAGGTCTGTGGCCCCAAGGTCAAAGCGTGTCCGGTCAATAACTTTTGCATGCCTGGACGGATTTTCAAATAACTTGGTACAAGTACTCACCACAACCAAATGGGGTGTCCTGCATAAATCCAGGTCCATGGCTCCAAAGTCAAGGTCATACTTAGAGGTCAAAGGACTCTTCGGGGGCATTTATCACTTAGGCCTAAAATTGTGTGGTTCTGGTAACATGTTCAAAATTGGTAGGTAGGGTAGGTCGGATTTTTTTTTTTTTTTTTTTTTTTTTTTTTAAGGATTGTTTTTTATGAATGCAAAGAAGATGCACTGAATTATGTACTATAATTACTGTAATTATAATTGTTTTCTATTTGCTCCTCACTTGTGTACATACATACTTTATATTGTTATTTATTTTTTTTCGAAATGGACCAAAAAAACATCAGGGTCGGCAGGTATTCGTAGGTAGGGTCGGGTGACCCGAACCACACAATTATTTTTTTAGGCCTTACAGTGATATTTCTTGTTAGTTTTATTTTTAAATAATGTTTAAATTCAATCTTTTTTCTTTATGAAACTTTCATAAAAATAATGAATTAACTACATTTTATGGCAGTAAAACGAGTTTGAAACTAGTTTAGTTTACATTATGACAGATATAAACTGCACAAGCGCAGGATGGTTTGTGGTACCTACCTAAAATCTGTAACGTTATGAATTTTTTTTTGTTTAAAATGTGCGCCCCACTCATACCTATAGTGAACTGAAAAATACGTTTGGGTGATGTGTGTGTATTATGGTTATAATTGTTTTTTTAAGTTACGCCTTCTTCCCCCACCACCTATTGTTTGGGGCGCTTGTTTCAGCCAAAGGTTTTTTGGACTTTTCAGACAAAATACATCTCGTACCGAAATAAGTTGTATATCAGTGAAACAAACATTTTTTTAGTGGTAAATAAAAATACCTTAATTTTCAAAATTGGTTGAGAAATAAAAATTGCATGCGCGAAAGATGTTTTTGATGGGTCATTTTCAATGCAAAATTCTGCTGCATGAACAATTTGAAAAATGTTGTTGTTTTTTTAAATTTTATCCAAAAATGGTGTTAAATTGTTGGATATTAGTCAATTAAGACACCCTGAAAGTTTTATAGCAAAATATGAAGAATTACTGAAGTTATTTGAAATTTCTTAATTTTCTGCTGTCCCATCAGCAATGAATTTACATAGGAAAAGCCCCATTAAAAAATCATTTTGGCTGTGAAATATTTATTTCTCAACCGATTTTCAAAAGTAAAGACTAAAGTAGTTTTATGTACCACAAAAAATGCCAGTTCTAATGATACATAACTGATGTACATATTATTTAAATTGCTCAAGTTACTGCAGAAAAATCTTTGGCTGAAACAAGCGCCCCAAACAATAATTCCAAATCCTGTATCCGCCCCTGCAGTAGCGAAACGCGCAGGTACAAAACCTCCGTATGTCCGTTCCAGATACCTGCTGCTCGGACCAAACATCTCACCTCTGCCTACTTGCATTTGAGTTCATGGTGTATACTTACTGACTTAAAAGCAACTGTAATAAATAAGAAAAGGATGTGTTCATCGACCACGAATATCATCGTTTACACTGAAGACCGCGAAAGAAAACACCATGAGCTTCCAATCAAATTATCTCTTACAAAATCGTTTGCAGGAATCATCCAATGATATCTTTCGTTGTAATCAAATACTAACCAATGAGAGACAGGATTCGAATTAAGTAGGTTAAGCGCTTTACTGTTCTGAACTTATTAATAAAAGCAAGCACTTATCGATCATGATTTCAACACAATATACTCTTCAAGAAGGAGTTTTTTTTATTTGTTATCCTGCTGTGTGGCATCATCCAAATGAAGAAATGACTGATGAATTTTCATCAACGTTGAGTTGGTTTGCCAACTATTCTAATTTCTATTCAGTGATGAGTGTTCTCATATGCTTCTGTGTGATGGTTGTCTTCATTTTAAGGTATTTTGAACACACATTAGCATGAACCAACAAGGGAGGTAACTCCTGTTGTGATAATATTCAGCTGGCCAGAAAGTGGTCACACATTTTAGTGCAAATAGTGGGATGGAATTACGGCTTTGTGAGCTTGTATGTAAGTGGTTTGATTAGAAAAAACAATAAAATAGTTAAGAAGAGACATGGATTGATTGGTGCCCAGACATTTTACTTTGATGAGACACAAACAAGTTTAAGCTAACGTCATGGCCCCCATTATCGTGGTGAAACGTGAACTGCGCTACAACCATTCATGGATTTCAATGACTTCAATGACCTCTGAATTCAGTAATATATCATCTTTGTTTACATTGACAAAATTGTCTCCAATTAATCATTTTTTAATTGTCTCCAATTGATCATTTTTTACCGGATGTCGAGTACTATTCCGATTGGGTCGGAAGATTCCATTATTGATAGAGGGTCCCCATTATCGTGGCAATTCGAAAAATGATCCAAATGAGATATTTTAAGGGTAAACCATTTTGTAAAGTTAATTAAAACTTTATTCAGACAAGGTTTAATTGATGTAAACATGATTTACACATATACTATCAGCTAAATCTTATATTGTAGTGGACACGTGTTTACTTAGCGACTTTTTGCGTATTGCATCAGATCACTAGATCAGCTCATGGTTTTACTACTGTACCGTATAAACTTATTTTTGATTTCTTTGCAAATGATAAGTAAAAAGACGAGATCGAGATAAGCACATGTAATAGTCGGTGTGTATTTGAACACAGGTAATGTTATTCTCTAGTGTTATTGATATATATATAACTATATATAAAAGAACATTAACCATACGTTTAACGCTAGATCTATAACAGACTCCCGTCCAAAAATTGTGTATATGACGGCAGTGAAATCACAGTTTGGTAGCATATTTATCATAGGCTTGGTCCATGGCATCTGGATTGTATTTTTATCTCTTCGGACCCAACCTTTTGCCACCTAAAACAAAAATCAAAATCAATGTTTATTAACTAAAACTAAACCCTATTACAGAAACAAGTTGTTTTTCCCTGTGGTGTTTGGTGGTGGTGTGTGTGGGGGTGGGTGGGGTTGAAGAATTAGGAATATAAATATAGGCATTTTTTATGTTCTATAATTATTTTAAATCAAAAACACAAGCTTTAAAAACCAGTCCATGATGGCTCTTTTTTCAATTTGAAACCCACACATCGAGAATTTGGCTTGGCAGAGTAAATGCTCTTTATTATAGGAAGTATGGTATGTGCTACGCAATGCCTTTTTATGAATACCCCTTCAGAAAAAATGGAATAGTCCGAACTGGTGGGACCCAGTAGAAGCAGCGTCTGCATTCTGGGACAACAGATGGATGAATGTAAACACGAAGTAACTTTGTTATGGGGATATATATGAGGTAGAATATTGTCCAAACTTAAAAAATAGTTGTTCTTTAGGCCAAATAAAATTATACCTGTGTTTACTGTAACATTGCTGAAAAAAATCGGGTAGGTAGGTAGGCATTTTATTTATTTTTTTTATTTTTTTTTTTGGCGAAGTTAATTTAAGGTGGCGATGAGCTTTGATGAATGGGAAAATGTGGTATTTTAAAAACTACAATAGATAACAAATGAAATTGTGTATGTGTTATTGTTTCCCAAAAGGCATGGCAACAACTGGCTCTTTTCCCAATCACTTGCAATTATTGCAAAGGGGTAAAACCGTTTAATTTTATTTTTTGCAAGTCCGGAAGAGGGTCAGTTCCAACAGCAGGACAATGAGCACATGAGTCGGCCTTGATCGCGTGAAAAAAATTATTTAAATTTTTTTTTGACTTTTTTGACTTTTTTTTTTATTGAAAAAAAAAAAAAGTAAAAAAAGTCAAAAAAAAAGTCGGGGGTGTTTTCAGCGGGTCGGTCGGGTTACAGTAAACTCAGGTATAATTTTATTTGGCCTTAACAGATTTTTACTTTTTTTAATACTTTAGGAAAACTGATACAGTTGATTTACCTTTTATATTCCAGCAGTGTTGGGGATTCCCTTCTGGTAAAAATAGCTCACAAGCTGACGTCACTCATCGTCATATGTCATAAATATCGCGTGTAATGACGTACCACGATAATGGGGGTCATGACGTTATGCAATTTTTAAAAAATCAAATAATTTTCACATGAATAATCAGTGCACCCTAATTATAGAATTATTGTTTTATATTTTATTAATGAAACAAGCTCTTAAGAAATGTGTAAAATAATATTTAAAAGGGATGTAACATTGTTGAATTTGATGATTTTGTATTTTCACCAATGTAAAAATAGTGTGAGTGGTAATGGTTTAAAACTTAATAAAAGACTTTCAAAATCAATGAAATTTCTTTAATTACTTTAACTTAAAATAATGAAACTCTGAAGAAACTTTTTATAGTAAGAACATGTGTTATATAGTAGTGTCTGTTTTGTTTTATTTATGATTTTATCATACTTTTAAATGTTGAAATCATTGAAAAAGTCTCTTTTGAAAAAAGATCAATTGTTATACACTGGGCTCTTCAATTATCTTTGCCACTTTTGCAAAGAAAAAGTCTGTGATCGTGGCCATGTTTTTTGGAAAAATTCTTGACGGGTTCTCGCTGTTGACATAAGAGCTAAAATCTATAGACTGTGTTACGACCTTTGCGCTTTATATTACATACAGATTATTTAGAGCAACAAGACGTCTAACTCTTATCAAAATGGTATAACATTTCTCATACAAAGATTTACATCCTTTTAGCTTAAATACTGACTGTAACTCCGTTATTCAAAACAGAAAGTAGCCCATGATACGTACATGTAAACAACGTAAACATTACATTTTCATCTATTTTCGCGCATTGAAACCAGACCATTTATTTTGAGTTGTATGCAAGGCCACAAAAAACAGAACGATTAATGAGTCATCCGTTTTTTCCATCATGGGTAAATTTACATGCTTGGTTGCTTGCTTGAGTGATCTATAAATTATTGATTGAAGGGTTTCACGATGCACCAACACATAAAAATGTCATATGTCATAAAAAGGAAAGCACCCTCTCCATTAACATCAAGATAAAAAGTATGCAAAGTGAGCCAACAACATCCTCACCCCCATGTTCTGACTGTTCATCTCAACTAAGTGGGAGGAGACACTGTGATCTTATTCTACCTGGGTTGTAAACTTGATCTTCTACTTTGGATGGTTCCACGAGGGGAATAATTAACCAATGAACTTGAAAATTGAATTGGGTTTTGTGGCGCACAAACTAGTGGCACACACAGTATATATAAATTACTCGATTCTATTGATTCTATAATTATATTAAAAAAGAATCTTATTTGACCTATTTTTGATTGGTAATTGTGAAACCTGTGCTATAGGGAATATAATTATATTAATTGATGTGCATTAATGATCCTGTTTTCATGTATTACATACATTATGTCATAATCAGCAAGTCAAAGAATTAATATCATTCAACTGGGTTTAATATATACATATATATTAATGATAAGAAAGTTGTACAAATATTTATTCGGAAATTGTATTCCATTCTGCTAAAGTGGCTAAATAAGCTTAGCCAAAAATGGCTAATCAAAAATCCAATTGGCTAAAAAAAATTGAGGTGGTTTAGCATTTTTTGGTCCAATAAAGAGCCCAGACATAGATGATTTGGCATTTTGAGGGATTAAATTTAAAGGATAGGGGAAATCTCTTTACTAAGTGTTTTCAGAATAGTGGGTTTCATTTGGTCTGCGTCTGCAGTTTTATGTGGGTTTAAATTTGATAACAATTTTTCTATTCACTTAGTGGATATTTCGATATCAGTCATTTTACTGAGTACCTCATATTCCTCTGGGATTTGTTGACCCTCGTTTCCTAAGATCTAGAGTTTTATTTTACTTAGGAACTTTAGGGATACGTCATCTTGGTGGCAAATGTTATTTCATCTAGAAGTTCTTTGATATTCAAAGCACTATGGGATAAAATGACGGTCACATTCCAGGGTTCGACACTTAACGGTAGTCCGAGACCACCAGAATTTGCCTTGGACTACATAGACCTCCAAGCTGAGTAGTCCTGTGGACTACCTATTTTTTGACAATAGACAATTGACATAATTGTCAACCTAGTAATAAAACATAAAAAAATAAAACAACTTTATTATAATTCTTCACCGAAGTTTGTTAAATCTCCTTTCCAAAGGCAAAGCCTAGAAGTCGTGTCCCAGTGCTTTGCTCAGGACTAGTCTTGATCATCTTCGACGCTTGATAGTAAGTTTTCCCCATAACATATACTTAAGGCCAAAAGATTTGCACCGTTAATAAAATATAAAAAATTCCTTCTAAACATACCCAAATTTAATATTTTCAATTGTACGTATCGAACCGTGAAGTGATCAATTGTATTGAAAACCAGGTGACAATGTTTAAGGCGATTGCTTTGGATTACGACAGCTATTGATGAATGTCAAAATTGAAACCAGGGTTCAATCTAGGCATGGATTTTTGGGAGAAGTGACTTCTCCCTCCAAAGAAAATAGAGAGAAGTGACCAAAAAATAAGGAGAAGTGAGGGAGACACAATCTTTTAAATTAAGCGCGCAATCGGTTATTTTTAATTATTAACTGATATACATGTATACACTCTATTGGTTATAACTTTTGATTATTTAAGAGCATGCTAGCTGTTCCAATTAAATGTGTTTATTAATTTTATTCAGACTCACAGGCACTCTTTACTTATTATACTGTAACTATAGAAGGAAGGACTGAGAGAAGAATTAATATAAATATATTGCTTGTATCTTTATTTATTCATATTTCTATCAATATGTATGGAGTTCTATGAAGGGTGTAATTATGATTCTCAAACTTTTTCCTAAAAGGCTTATTCCTCATTAAGACCTATAAGACCAATGTATGTGTTTTTTTTCCCAATTTGTATTAGCTAAAAACAATATTTAATAAAAAAATGTTTTTCCTCCATCCGAACTTATGTACCTATCCGAACTACTATGACACCGCACTTTTCCGGAAGTAAAATATTGCCGAAAATTCAGTAGAAATATCATCTATTATTAACTCTTTTTCATGCATTTGTTTGTTTGGAATGCCAAAAGGTCCGTTTTATCAAACAATTAAGAAAACACAACGCTAATCATTATTCGGTGGTATCATTTAATCACCTCAGGTCAATTAACTTCAGTTGTTGTTTCGTTTCGATCACGTTTTTAACACGCACTTGTCTCACTGTAACGGAACCTACGATTGGTCAATTGTTCAGCTATACGCAATCTCATTGGATAAGGCGTGTGTATTCCCTGTACAGTCTAATTTGTAAACAAAAATCGGCGAGGTGCGAAAATTGCCTCGGGGGATATCATAGTTGTAGGAAAGTATGCTCCCCGCGGGCTTTCTGCTGTGATCGATCAAAGCAATTAGCATAATCCCTTCCCAGAGATGTCAACACCTGTCCTGAGACATAAACAACAGGTCAATTAAAGGACTGGTTACACTTCGCTTGAGGGTGGTAAAAAAGCGAAGTGGTCAATCTGAAGGCGACAAACTTCGCCGTCGGCTAAAAAAAAAGCGAAGTCATGGAGGAAAAAGCGTCTTTGTCGCCGATGTCGCCCTCCAGAATGAACACTGGAAACCATTTGAAAAATATGATAATATAAAGAACCGTGCAAATCTTTTGGCCTTAAGTATATTTTATGGACCGTGCATATCTTTTGGCCTTCAGTATATGAACCAAAAAAGTATCTATTTAAGCTGGCAGTGTTTTTTTTATGTGTTTTGTGAATGCAGCCTGTGCCCGTGCCATTGTGAAAAAATAGCGGCATTTTTCTAGAAATTGTGGAAATTGTGAACTATTATAACAAAAGAGAAATAAACTTTTTTCACTTTTATTTTCAGTTTAATATCTCTTGGTTTTTGACACCAGCTTATATTAAGACTAGTATCCTTACTGGTCTGTATTTACCACAAAAAAAAATCAAAAATAAATCAGTGAATTTTTTGGATATAATTGTGAAAAAAGGATAATTTGTGGAATTGTGAATCGGCCCCAAATTAGGCATAAAAAAACACTGGCTGGTGTTGATTTAAATCATTACAATTTCCCCCCGTAATAAAATTTAATGTCAAAGTAAAAACAGGCTGAAATACAATCGTCAACACTGTTGAGTCAAAACTATATAAACTGTATGCTACAAACAAGCCTTGAGATGAATCGTTCGACTGAAAGATGGAACTGGCAATACCCAATAAAAAGATTTCGCAAATTTCCATTTTTGATAAAATGTGGAAATACCTAGTGTCTAATTATTTCAGTCAAGAAAGTGACATCAAATGAAGAGAAATAGGTTGTGGGCTGTTTGGAATGACCAGGAAGATGTGTATCCGGATTTTATCTAACTTTAAACTGAAAAGGCCAACATGCAGATGTATGACTTACTGAATAGATGGAATCCATCTTTTTAGAGCGTTTTTCATTTATGTCCACTTTATTACATATATTTTGTTTAGTTAACTCCATTCTTCTGAGGTTTATATTTTGAAAATTAGCCAGACTGCAGGACTTGCTTGATTTTGAAAGTTGGTAGTCCTGCTGACTACTTCGAAAAAAAGTTAGTGTCAACCCTGATTACTATGTTTTTATATAATCGAAGGCTAAGAGTTGTACTAAGAAATGGTACCAAGATTGGCTGCTAGACTGGCATTAGTCCTTAATATTTTAACATTTTAACTATAACCTATCATAGAATTTCCTTAGCACTGAAAGAGGCAAATATCTCCACTTATAACTTGTATAGTCTTACCTCAACATTAAATAATAGGCAGTATAAATCCATGGAGAGAAACTGAGCTTGAAATAAAATAATTTTTATGCAGAGTATTATTTTATTTTTTATTTTGTCTAAATTTATTATTTATAGTCTAATTTATAGACTGATACCAGTCTAATTGGCTGCCTGTTAAAGTGGAGTTCCGCAAGGAACCATCTTAGAAAAAAAACAACAGAGTACATTTTCTTGGCATTGATTCACACGCATTACCATTTAGTCATGACCGCCATTTGCCATGATGATGTTTTAAAACATTTTTGTTTTGTTTTACGCACTTGTATGCTTTGTCATGTCAAAGACCTATATACACTAGGTAATGTATACGTATATAAAGACATTAACAAAGCATGTGTGTAAAACATAACAAAAAAGGTTTTAAAACATATAATTGAGTTCCCTCCTTCATCACCTTATTTAAATTCTAGAAATTCAGCACCTGCTACATGTCACGTAGACCATTACGTCATACAGTGTCATAGATTTTAGCTCATCTGAAAAAAGCTATTTGCTTTATAGTTATAAGTATTTAAATGTGCAGTTGTAGGCCTTATCCATACTTCCTTTATTTTAGCTTATCTTAAAACAGCACTTTGCTTTATGTTTTATAAGGCTCTTACTGTGTGATTATGTGTCTTAACCTTATTTAAATATCCATACATGTTCATTTAAATATCCATACATGTTCCTTTTTAGCTGCTTTTTAAATGTTAACCATATATGAGTGTTTGTCGGAAAATAGCACAAAGAGCTAGTGTTTCCTTGTTGTTTGTATCCGATGTTTAATAAAACTTCTTGTATCTTGTATGGCAATGATCTGGGTCAACTTGCAAAAAATGTCGACAACATCAAAGGGTTTATGATAGAATGACACACAGACGACTGTTTTACACACACTTTTGAACTAATAATAAAGATGGTCATATCCGTGTATTGGATTCGGAGTATTGTATTTTGAAAAAATGGACTTTATACAATTAAATCAATTATTAATACGTTCTTAATAGTAAAGGGTTGAAGGAAGTGTGGTTGTGATTGTTAGGAATTTAAAACGTGACATTTTGTTGCGTTAAAATGAAGAATTTCAAAGTCATTGTGTTGCCTGCATAGCATGGTACTTTTTGGTAGACACTTAAAGATCTCTGTCGTCTGTCATCCGTCGTCCCTCGTTCATCGCACTTTTATCTGCAACCTAACCTTGGCCACAACCTAAAAATGTTCTTAGAACTTCACAGACATCCGTATCTTAATCGGAGGAATGTCCTTGCCTACAATGTATTCCAGTAACTCGGACATTCATTTTGGCAGGGTTATGCCCCTTTTCATAAAACTTACCTAGCCAAGCTCATAACTTGGCAAAATATTGACCTATCGTCATTCAACTTTATGCAGTTCTTCCTTAGTAGTTATTCAATGCAATGTATGGGTCCAAAAACTCTGAATTTCATTTTGGCAGAGTTATGCCCCTTTCCATAAAACTTTAAACAATGTAAAAAAGATTCTGCTCCATTACAAATTCATGAAGGAGTGCATACCCTCACTGTCTTCAACACTTATAGATTGTCCTCGCTGAAATAAGCACATGACAGGCAATACAAGTGTTCCACGGATATCCTTCTAATTTTAGATCGATGTATTTATACTAAACAGAACTCCTAATGCCAATATATTAAAAATATATTTTTTTATTTTTCATTTTCTTGTAATGACATTTTATATGGGTACATTGAATCGTATTCCAACATTACTTCACAAAATATTGTCAGATTTATTTTTGGATGACATATTTCAAGTCTTTTATTAAAATGACCGATATTTATGTAAATCTGCTGGAATTGGAAAAGTTATACTACATGATGTTAGAAGTTCCTATTAGTATATTACACTTGTTATGTTTCTGTTGTAGATTGAATGGGGACCAATTACTGTCCAGCTCATCTACCCACTACAACATTGTGAAGGAACAAGCAATGGTTTCACTACACAATCCATTCTCAGTGCAGCTTCATAAAAACAAGACAAGCACACTTCAGGGTCAGTAGCTTCGCATGTCAAAGAGTAATTGCATTGTTCTTGTATATATTCATGGACTTACAATTTAAATGTTTATTTCTAAAGTTTGTGGATTCTATTGATTTATACACCTCTATTTATGCCCCTAACCACAGAGAGGGTTATGGCAAATAGTGTTAGACTGGGTCATCCCGAAAAGTTTGTGTGTCTACTAACTTTCCTGCAGTTTTCCACAGATTAATACACAATTTTACAGGTTGATTCACTATGGTGCTGATTCAGAGTAAAAATTGCACATGCTTTATCAGAGTAACAGCCATCAAATTTTACTTAAAAATGGATTGCATGTCTAACTCCTCTCACAGTTTTTCACAGATTGTTACGAAATTTTACAGAATGGTTCACCATAATGCCAAGATGTGCATATTTATAAACAGGTTGTAAAAGGCGAGAAACATGGTCCAGAGAGAACCCATTATACTCAGGGGTGTCATTAACTTTATAAGTAAGCATCACACAGAGCAGAATAGCGGATATTTTCATTGCTACTCATATAAAATACTAGTAAAAGTATTCATAGTAGCTGGGTAGACCAGTCAAAGTAGCAGGGTTAAATCCCCGCCTCCCGCCTCTTAATGACACCCCTGATACTTCAATTCAATATACTTAATAACATATACTGGGTAAAAAAAGTTTTGAACCAGGGTATATAAAGTCATATAAAAATAGAACTAGTGGACAGAATTTAAGTATATTTTTTTAGTAACCAAGGTCTACCCTACCCGATTAACTTGGTACTGGAAACATTAAATTCCAAACAAGATTTGATTTTAAAAAAATATCATGAACACACAAAGGGTCTGTAAAAAATGTTGCAAAGTCCATAAAAACTAACAGTTACGGACACATTCGAGAAACCAATAAAAAGATTATTATCGCAAACTTTCATTGTAAAGGACAATTATTGTTGATTTTGACGTATTGTGAATTATCAACTGAGATAATAAGGGTTATGGTCGAATGTCAAGGTTCAGTGATCATTGTACGGGTTCGAACACTGCCATGGTCCAAAACTTTTTTTACAGAGTATAGAATACGATATTTCCAAATTCAAAATGATTTAAGCATGTATGTATTAATGATTAATTCTTAATCTGTTATATGACTTCATTTCATTAATTCTAGAGTGTAGGTAGCACTGCGGATTTGTAACCGGAGGCCCCGGGTTCAATCCTCCGTGGTGCCACTGAGTTCCGTCGGTGTGTTCTTGGGCAAGACACTTTCCCTTAGCCTCGTCCGTCAGATGGGGACGTAAACCGGGCGGTCCCGTGTATCGGTCTATCCTCCAAGCACGTTAAAGAACCATAGGAATCTATTCGATAATAAGAGTAGGGCAGGTTCCCGGATTCCTATGTATCCTTCCCCTCTCTCTGGGGCGGCTCTGTTAATGACACCCCTATACTGTGTTGATGAGCCGTTAAACAACATTCAATTCAGTTAACTATAATAATTAGTTCTGATCTGTAAGTCAAGCTATGTTAGCAATATGAAATAAGTAAAAGGTATTTACAGCTGTATAAAAAGCCCATATAGTCCCACATGTAACTCTAACTTATAATGGAGCACTTGGCCAATGTTTTTGGAAACTTGACCCACGGAGCATTTGTCAATGTTTGTGGAAACTTGACCCACACAGATCATGGTCAATGTTTGTTGGAACTTGACCCATGGAGCACATGGTTATTGTTTGTGGAAACTTGACCCACCGAGATCATGGTCAGTGTTTGTGGAATGTTGACCCATGGAGCACATGGTCAATGTTTGTGGAAACTTGACCCACAGAGATCATGGTCAATGTTTGTGGGAACTTTACCCACGGAACACATTGTCAATGTTTGTGGAAACTTGACCCACAGAGATCATGGTCAATGTTTGTGGGAACTTTACCCACGGCACACATTGTCAATGTTTGTGGAAACTTGACCCACAGAGATCATGGTCAGTGTTTGTGGAATGTTGACCCATGGAGCACATGGTCAATGTTTGTGGGAACTTTACCCATGGAGCACATGGCCAGTGTTTGTGGAAACTTGACCCACAGAGATCATGGTCAGTGTTTGTGGAATGTTGACCCATGGAGCACATGGTCAATGTTTGTGGGAACTTTACCCATGGAGCACATGGCCAGTGTTTGTGGAATGATGACCCATGGAGCACATGGTCAATGTTTGTGGGAACTTGACCCATGGAGCACATGGTCAGTGTTTATGGGAACTTTCCCCATGGAGTACTTATGGAACTTGACCTATGGAGCACAGTGGTCAATGTTGTTTGGGAACGTTACCCATGGAGCATATGGTCGTGTTTGTGGAAACTTGACCCATGGAGCACATGGTTAATGTTTGTGGGAACTTGACCCATGGAGCACATGGTCAGTGTTTGTGGAATGTTGACCCATGGAGCACATGATCAATGTTTGTGGGAACTTTACCCATGCAGCACATGGTCAGTGTTTGTGGGAAAGTGACGCACAGAGCACATGGTCAGTGTTTGTGGGAACTTGACCCACAGAGCACATGGTCAATGTTTGTGGAACTTGATCCATGCAGCACATGGTCATTGTTTATGGGAACTTGACCCATGGAGCACATGGTCAGTGTTTGTGGAACTTTTACCCATGCAGCACATGGTCAGTGTTTGTGGGAAATTGACGCACAGAGCACATGTCAGTTTTGTGAAACTTGACCACAGAGCACATGGTCAATGTTTGTGGAAACTTGATCCATCTGCAGCACATGGTCAGTGTTTATGGGAACTTGACCCATGGAGCTACATGGTCAGTGTTTGTGGGAACTTGACCCATGGAGGACATGGTTAATGTTTGTGGGTTTTGTGGGAACTTGACCCATGCAACACATGGTCAGTGTTTATTGGGAACTTGACCCAGATGGAGCACATGGTCAGTGTTTGTGGAACTTGACCCATGGAGGACATGGTTAATGTTTGTGGGAATTTGACCAATGGAGCTTGCTCAGAACTTTACCCATGAAGCACATGGTGAGTGTTTGTGGAAACTTGACCCTTGGAGTGCACACATGGTCAGTGTTTGTGAAATGTTGATCCATGGAGCACATGGTCAGAGTTTGTGGGAACTTCGATGCACAGAACACATGGTTAGTGTTTGTGAGAACTCTGACCCATGTAGCACATGGTCAATGTTTTTCTTGGGAACTTTACCCATGAAGCACATGGTCAGCTGTTTGGTGAACCTTGATGCACAGAGCACCATGGCTCAGTGTTTGTGGGAACTTGATGCACAGAGCACATGGTCAGTGTTTGTGGGAACTTTACCCATGGAGCACATGGCCAGTGTTTGTGGAATGATGACCCATGGAGCACATGGTCAATGTTTGTGGGAACTTGACCCATGGAGCACATGGGTCAGTGTTTATGGGAACTTTACCATGAGTACATGGTCAATGTTTATGGGAACTTGACCTATGGAGCACATGGTCAATGTTTGTGGGAACTTTACCCATGGAGCATATGGTCAGTGTTTGTGGAAACTTGACCCATGGAGCACATGGTTAATGTTTGTGGGAACTTGACCCATGGAGCACATGGTCAGTGTTTGTGGAATGTTGACCCATGGAGCACATGATCAATGTTTGTGGAACTTTACCCATGCAGCACATGGTCAGTGTTTGGGGAAATTGACGCACAGAGCATCATGGTCAGTGTTTGTGGGAACTTGACCCACAGAGCACATGCGTCAATGTTTGTGGGAACTTGATCCATGCAGCACATGGTCAGTGTTTATGGGAACTTGACCCATGGAGCACATGGTCCGTGTTTGTGGGAACTTTACCCATGCAGCACATGGTCAGTGTTTGTGGGAAATTGACGCACAGAGCACATGTCAGTTTTGTGAAACTTGACCCACAGAGCACATGGTCAATGTTTGTGGAAACTTGATCCATGCAGCACATGGTCAGTGTTTATGGAACTTGACCCATGGAGGTACATGGTCAGTGTTTGTGGGAACTTGACCCATGGAGGACATGGTTAATGTTTGTGGGTTTGTGGGAACTTGACCCATGCAACACATGGTCAGTGTTTATGGAACTTGACCCATGGAGCACATGGTCAGTGTTTGTGGGAACTTGACCCATGGAGGACATGGTTAATGTTTGTGGGAATTTGACCAATGGAGCTTGTCAGAACTTTACCATGAAGCACATGGTGAGTGTTTGTGGAAACTTGACCCTTGAGTGCACATGGTCAGTGTTTGTGAAATGTTGATCCATGGAGCACATGGTCAGAGTTTGTGGGAACTTGATGCACAGAACACATGGTTAGTGTTTGTGAGAACTTGACCATGTAGCACATGGTCAATGTTTTTTGGGAACTTTACCCATGAAGCACATGGTCAGTGTTTGTGGGAACTTGATGCACAGAGCACATGGTCAGTGTTTGTGGGAACTTGATGCACAGAGCACATGGTCAGTGTTTGTGGGAACTTGACCCATGGAGCACATGGTCAGTGTTTGTTGGGAACTTGACCATGGAGCACATTGTCAGTGTTTGTGGGAACTTGACCCATGGCGCGCATGGTCAATGTTTGTGGGAACTTGACCCATGGAGCACATGGTTAATGTTTGCGGGAACTTGACCCATGGAGCACATGGTCCATGTTTGCGGGGACTTGACCCATTGAAGCACATGGTCAGTGTTTGTGGGAACTTGACCATGGAGCACATTGTTAATGTTTGAGTGGAACTTGACCCATGGAGCACATGGTCAATGTTTGTGGGAACTTGACCTGGGAACTTGACCAATGGAGCACATTGTCAGTGTTTGTGGGAACTTTACCCATGCAGCACATGGTCAGTATTTGTGGGAACTTGACACACAGAGCACATGGTTTGTGTTTGTGGGAACTTGACCCTTGGAGCACCTAGTCAATGTTTGTGGGAACTTTACCCATGAAGCACATGGTCAGTGTTTGTTGAAACTTGACCCCTTTGAGCACATGGTCAGTGTTTGTGGGAACTTGACCCTTGGAGCACCTAGTCAGTGTTTGTGGGAACTTTACCCATGTAGCACATGGTCAGTGTTTGTGGGATCTTTACCCATGCAGCACATGGTCAGTATTTGTGGGAACTTGACACACAGAGCACATGGTTTGTGTTTGTGGGAACTTGACCCTTGGAGCACCTAGTCAGTTTATGTGGGAACTTTACCCATGAAGCACATGGTCAGTGTTTGTTAAAACTTGACCCATGGAGCACATGGTCAGTGTTTGTGGGATGTTGACCCATGGAGCACATGGTCAGTGTTTGTGGGAACTTGACCCATGGAGCACACAGTCAATGTTTGTGGGAACTTGACCTGGGAACTTGACCAATGGAGCACATTGTCAGTGTTTGTGGGAACTTGACCAACAGAGCACATGGTCAGTGTTTATCTGACCCATGGAGCACATGGTCAATGTGGAAACTTTTCCCACAGAGCACATGGTCGATGCTTATGGGAACTTGACCTGGGAACTTGACCCATGGAGCACATGGTCAGTGTGGGAACTTGACTCATGGACAGTAAGGTCAGGGCTAGAAACTTAAATGTCTGAACTATGAGTTAGTCTACACCTGATGTTCAACTCATGTCACAGTTAAATATTAGTGTGTTAGGCTCATCATTTTTGTCTCGCCTATTCGTAGAAAAAAAAGAAACATAGGTGTTGCTTTTCCGGCGACGGCGGCGAAGGCGTTGACATTCAAGTTTTGCATTTAGGTCGTTTTCTCACAAACTGTATGCACTAGACCTTTTAAACTTCGCTTATAGTTGTATCTGGGGTGGTACATCGCAACGTGACAAAGCAAATATGGATGTGACATTGACCCTCCAAGCAAAGGGAAGATAACCTTATAATTTTTACCTTCAACATTTGTGTTTAGGTCACTTTTCCACAAACTGTATGCACTAAGACCTTTCAAACTTTGCTTATAGTTGTATCTTGAGTGGTACATTGCAACGTGACAAAGCAAATGTGGATGTGACCTTGACCCTCCAAGTAAAGGGCAGATAACTTAATAATTTTTACCTTCAACATTTGCGTTTAGGTCACTTTCTCACAAACTTTATGCATTAGTCCCTTCAAACTTCACTTATAGTTGTTTCTTGGCTAGTTCATTACAATGTGTCAAAAAGCAAATGTGGATGTGACCTTCACCATCAAAGCAAATGACAGATATCTTTAATTATTACATTTACATCACTTTCTCTTGAACTATAATTATGCACTAGATGCTTTAAACCTAGTTAATAGCTTAATCTTTGGAAGACAAAACATTCTAGTTTGACATAGTTGTGTCTTGCTTGGGTAGTGCATCTTTTGAAACAAATGCACTTAAATGTCATCTCAGCAAACTGTAAACTCCATTGTTTTTAGTTATTAAAATGTTTACAAACTTTCATTTAAGCATCATTTATCTTTTATTTTGAAGTCTCGCCCCCGTTAGGCGAGACATGTGAATCCACGGATTTCTTGTTACCTCTGTTTCTGTTTTAAAGATGTGTTGTTTTTTATGTATTACTGAGTATGAGATGGTGTTCATTGTTAACCTATATATATATCATGCAAATTCTTTTCTGCCTGATAAAGGGGGTGACATAATAAATTTTGCTTTACCAGTCACTGAATGATAAAGCAAAAGCAATTTGAAATCCCTTGGCATCTGTTGTGTGACATCGTCAGATGACATGAAGAAATAAAAAACACGTCCACCTCAAGCCTGACATTGTTTTTAATAGATACAACTGATAAACCATACACATATGTGTATAATCCAGTGATTTTTTTACCTCTGCGTCCTGTGTCCAGGACGCACAAATATTTCCGTGGACGCAAATTGTCAGAACATGTGCGTTTTCGGGACGCATATAAATTGCAAGTAAAGAGTTCCATAATTCATATTTCCCCTGTAAGAATTCAATCCGTCGCTTTTTTCTCCGCGTCTACCGCCATATTTCCCCTGTAAGAATTCAATCGGTCGCTTTTTTCTCCGCGTCTACCGCCATATTTGACTATTCGATGAGAGTTAAGTTTACCCTCGCACCGTTCCGCATAATTTTGTAACGTCGATTATTATTGGATAATGGTCATACGATTAGCCAATGGAATCGGCCGTGAGGTAAAAGACGAAACGGTGCGGAAGTAAACATTCCACGAGGATAATTACTACTTCTCTTAAAGAAAGGGGGATGTTGATAGAATGATGCAGTGTTCTTACGACTGCGATTGTTATGCTCTCACCGTATGTATGCCTGATTAAAGATATCAACACCATTTGTGCTTGAATTTGAAATAAATTACTACTAAAACCTGGGACTCACTCATTTAGTTTTGGGACTCATAGATTTTTGGCCCAGCGAGTCCTAGGACTCGTACAAGTGAAATTGTAAAAAAATCACTGATAATCTACATGATAAAAAGAATATTACGTCAGTACCTTTTACTATCAAGTTTATTAGGCTCGTCTCAAAAACGCAGAATAGCTCAGCAGAGCCTCACCATTCTTTGTTTTTTAAGCATCGTCTAATAAACTTTATAGTAAAAGACACTGACATAATATTCTCTATATCTCTTTCAATTGCCATTTTCATGCTATAAGAGTTGACAATTATTACCTGTATTGTCACATGTTGTATTTTCTGTGTTACAGATGGTGTTCACCTAGATATTTCTGTCACTCATCAATCTAAGGTTAGTGTAGTGTGGGCACTCAACATCCAGGCATTCCAGAAAGAACTGCAGCTGTCGTCTACAGATATTGCATCCAGATATGATGCAAAGAACATAGTTGATAATAAATATTTGCATATTATTGACTGTGGAATGTATCCTTTAATACTTGATTTAATAGGTTATTAAACATAATTATTCAAGATTTTTGAGTTCTACTGGCTCTGCTCTCTTACTGTGTGTTTTCTGAAAAAGTGAATAGATGAGCACGTCATTTAGGTTATATTGAGACAGCAACCTCAGAAGGAGATGAGATGGAGGATGTAGTTACCTATCAGAAATGCCTCCATCAGAGAGAAAACCCATGCGGGCGATAGGTCTGTAGCTTTTTAGCCAAAGCCTTATCCACTGAACCACTGAGTTCCTAACAATGACACATGACAAGCTTGATTTTTATGTCCCCGAAGGGAGGCCTACAGTAATCACACCATCCGTTCGTCCGAAACAATCATGTCTCAGCCATAACTTTGAAAGAACTGAAGGGATTTCCATGGAACTTCACACAAATGTTAACCACAATGAGAATGTGTGTCGTGCAAGAATCGGGTCAGTACCGCAAAGGTCAAATGTGTCCAGTGCTCAAGAAATAGGATAGCCCGACGCCCGGGGCTCCTCGAAATCCATTCCGGGCCTGTCTCATTTTGCAGACGAGGAGCCCGTCGGGCCTGTCTAAAAAAATAATTTTTTTTTTTTTAAAAAATCCCCAAAAACATCAGTTTTACTGGATCTCAAGCTCAAGTTCCTCAAGACAAAATACTCCCATGTGTATTGTGAACTGTGAAAACACTTGCAATAAAGTAATTAAAATAATTGAAACAATGAGAAGTTTAAATATTTTGCCTGGCTTCGTGTCGGCAGTTTGTCACAACTTTGAGGTCGACAATTGTTGACATAAAACTCATTATTCTGCTATTAGGGTTGTGTTTTCTTTCCTTTGTGATAAGAAATACCGTTTTTGTCATTAAAAACACACTAATGCATGAAAAAAAATCATTATTGATGGTATTTCGATTGAATGTTTGTGAAATGTTCGGGCCGTGAAAGTGCGGTGTCATAGTAGTTCGGATGGTACATAATTTCGGATATATTATTATTATTTTTTTTTTTTTTTTTTACATAATCAAATAAGAAAAATTGTCCTTTACAAATACATGTTGGTGGAAAGAAAAATATATATACTGTATATGTATAAATACAGATATAAAGTATATTTCTATTCATTATTTAAGGTGTAAGGAGTTCCTGGAATCCTACTTTAACATGAATTCTAGTCTTATGCTCCTAATTCTTTACTTGGAGAAAGTGGTGACAAAAAGAAAAAATATAGCCAGAGGAGGCTCTGATAGTCTCATAAAACCTGATTAAAAATTTGGCTCCAAGTTTAGCTCCAGTTTCACCAAGTCGGCTCTGATTATTATCGTTTGGCAAAAGTGCTAGTACTCTCCTTTGCATTGGTTATAAATTACTATGTAATATTCTATTCTAACATATTTTAAACGAAATGGTAAATAAGTCCGCTGACCAGGGAGCATAAAGTGGTAGCAAAAAGAAAAATATAGTCAGAGGAGGTCCTGAGCTTGATTAATACATATGTAACACAATTAATGTGTGCTATAAAAGTGAATAAAGACACATTTCCAATAAGAAAAAAATATTGGACCTTTCCATTTTAAATCAGGGCCTGTCCATTTCAATTCAGGGCCTGTCCATTTCAAATCGGGGCCTGTCCATTTTTAGAAGCAACAAGCCCTGGGCCTGTCTCTTAAAATAATTTTCTTTGAGCACTGGTGTCAAAATTTCTCTCCGAAACAATTTTTTGGGGGGCTTTCGTCACTTATTCTTATGTTAAAAGCGTCTGTTCTACTAAATTCTTGATTAAAAATGTATTTCCATGTCTAGGTTGGCCTTTTAATGCAATCTGTTTCACCTTAAACATTCACTCAGTGTATCTCCAGCTGAAGCCATGACGGAGGTGTTTGTGAAGCGTCCAGACCATGTGACAGAGACGTCACTCGGCCAGCCTCCAAGACAAGTGTATCCTGTTGTAGTGGTCTCAATTTTAGAAGATTGTCATATTTCACTGGAGTATACAGCTATGGTAAGTTGTAGTTTACTGGATAACATAGCTATGGTAAGTCATATTTTACTGGATTACATAGCTATGGTAAATCATATTTGACTGGATTACACAGCTATCGTACGTCTTATTTGACTGGATTACACAGCTATGGTAAGTCATATTTTACTGGATGATACAGTTATGGTAAGTCCTATTTTACTGGATTACACAGCTGTGGTATGTCATATTTTACTGTATTACACAGCTGTTGTAAGTCGTAGTTTACTGGATTACACAGTTATGGTAAGTCATGGTTAACTGGATTACACAGCTATGGTAAGTCATATTTTACTGGATTACACTGATATGGTAAGTCTTATTTTACTAGATGATACAGTTATGGTAAGTCTTATTTTACTGAATTACACAGCTATGGTAAGTCTTATTTTACTGAATTACACAGCTATGGTAAGTCTTATTTTACTGGATGATACAGTTATGGTAAGTCTTATTTTACTGGATTACACAGTTATGGTAAGTCATAGTTTACTGGATTACACAGCTATGGTAAGTCATATTTTACTTGATTATACAGCTGTGGTAAGTCGTAGTTTACTAGATTTCACAGCTATGGTAAGTCATATTTTACTGGATTAGACATCTATGGCAGGGCTGTACAAATAATTTTTTTAGCCACTAGTCCGGGACTAGTCACCCTGTCAAAAGTGACTAGTCCCAACAAATTGTGACTAGTCCCAAAAAATAGACACAAGTCCTGAATTCTTTCCATTTCTCAATATGTTAAAACTGCGTCTTTCATACTCATTACAATTCATTATACACAGTGAAGGAAACAATCCTTATTTACTCCTCAGACAATTAATGTATGTTTCAGTGGTGTAGATTGTAGACTGCCATTGGGTGAAACAGTAGCAACAGTAAGAATACCATCTGCATTTTTAAATTTCAAGATAGATATTGAGTTTCATATTATAGTTCAGATAATCATTTAATGTAGAGAAAAAATGTCATAACTTTATATAGGTAAGGGGCTACAGATGAGGGGCCCGTTTTATGAAACATCTTACTATAATTTTGATCGTAAATCGAATTATTAAATGTATTGCTAAATCTTACATTAAACAGATAAAACGATTTTCTGTAAACTGTCTAATACATATGTTGTTTATGCAATATTTCCACCCTTTATTGTTTGCTTCAAATACCTTTAAGGAAAATGGCTGAAGTTATTTTATTTTGACTTACGATCAAAATTATTGTAAGATGTTTCATAAAACGGGCCCCAGATTCTTAACTTTATTACCATTTTACCTAATGCAAAAAATAAATAACATGTGAATCAATATAAACATTTTATTTTTATGTTTTTGTCCACTACACCAGATGATTTTGACTCTTTGATTGGCTGTGCATCACATTCTACATTTTTCCTTTTTATTTTTACTTTCACTTTCGCTTTCATATTTTCCCTATTTTTAACACTGAAAAAGTTCAACAAATTCATTTTGAAATGTAAACATTAGCACTGCCAAATACGAAATCAAACTGATTATGTATATCAGTTTGTTTTGTTTTTATTTCATTTTTTTGACAACTCAATTCTTCGAACGTAATTAGTACACTATGCACAAACCGTTACCCCACCCGCCTTTCATGTCTGTTACAATTACGCTCAACAATACACTGAGAAACAATAAAAAAAATCACACCTGCCATTTCATATCAAACATACTTCCATTATCAAACGTCCTTAGTTGCTTTACTCATCGAAAAATTGCCGACAAATCGGCCAGATTGCTAATTAATCAACGTGTTAGTGTTATTGTTTCAGTGTATCGCCATTTTCAGCTTACCACGTGACGAACAGGTAATCACGTGACGAACATGTGATTTACCTGTAGTAGTCATTTCATTGTCTAGCGGGTCTGGATTAAAATAGATCGGGTCAATTGATTGGATAATGTCGACAATGCCGACTGTCAATTAAAGTAATTTGGAGGCGGGACTTCCGACATGGTTGATTGTTGATAAAACTGCCCGTGGCAATCGCTGATCGCCGCTGTGGATGCTAATTGCATTACATAAGCGAGTGCAATTAAAGGATTACGTTGAGAAGTGTGCTGGGGTTGTTTTATGACAGGTGGCCAACATTGTTAACTGGACAAATCTGGGATCTCGGACTGAAATCTTTAAAACAGTGACATGCCCGACTTTCTCTTTTTTTAAAATTGGACTAGTCCGGGACTGAAATCTTCGAAAAAGTGACACGCCCGACTTTGGTTTTGGACTAGTCCCGGGCGTCGGGCTATAGGATTTGTACAGCCCTGCATGGTAAGTCATATTTTACTGGATTACACAGCTATGGTAAGTCATGGTTGATTGGATTGCACAGTTATGGTAAGTCATATTTTACTGGATTACACAGCAATGGTAAGTCATAGCTCACTGACCATAAAGTGTATCAATTTATATTTAATAACTGAATATATTGTGGCTTTTTATCGCAAATTCTTGCCTTCACATGGTACTACAAAATATATACCTACTGTATTAACATGCATTTAATAATACATGCAGTTATTATCTACATACTAACAAAAGTTTACTTTATATGGTATTACATTTTTCTCTATTTAGGCCTCAATTTGAAACATGTGCACATCATTCTGTTCTTTACAGTTAAAATGCATACATGGCCAAAAACAGTTAAGATCACAGTGGTGGAATGTCTTAATACTCAAATGCTTTTGCTTTATATTTTAGAAACAAAAAAATATTCCTTAACAGCTATTCAGATCCAATACTGTATACGTTTTAATATTGGCGGTGGATTTATTTTGGCTATATTGGCAGTCAAAGTCAGAAGCGCCAAAATAAATCCACCGCCAATTTATTTTGGCTATATTGGCAGTCAAAGTCTGAAGCGCCAAAATAAATCCACCGCCAATATTACTCCTATCATGAAGCTTAATAAGATCATAAACAACCTACAGAAATGAATTGCCATTGACTTTAATTCAAATATTCATGGCTAATTTACAAACAATGGTGAGGACTAATTACTGCAGATACAAGCAGTGATTTGCTTTTTATCATCTAATCCTATAATTGGCATTTGCTTTGAACAGTGAATACATATACTTATATCTGTTTTAAACCCGTGTTTTGTTATCATCATAATATAAAATCATGTATAAATGCGTTTTTACACTCATTGTTTTGTATTATTTTCACGAAACACACTACAACCAAATTGTCACGATGATAATTATTCACACCTTCAGCACCTTTTGTAAATTTATTAGCAATTATCGAGCGCGTTTAGTTTGACTTTTATTCAAATTGACAATGTAGGAAAAGTAAAAATCGTTCACCATGATAAATAGCGTTTCTCTGCTCTCTCTATATAATTACAGTTTAACTATCACAACTAGCGATATCTTAAATATAAAGTGTGTTTACTAATGAGTGAGTGTCACAGTTATTTTTTTACCACTTCGACTCCTACTACAAATCAAAGAACAGTTTTATGAGCTATTTTAAAGTTAAATGACAACTCTTGAAGGTGAAAACGAACAAAACAAAAAGAAGTTAAAAGTTTTTTTAATTTGGCGGAAATCACATTGATCCACCAAATATAATCATCGCCAACATATCCATTTTCAAAAACCGCCAAATTTAGCATCTGCCAAATAATATATACATAAATAGAAATGTTGTTGTTTTTGCAGGTGGTACAGTTTACTGTGTTACACATGAAGGATTCTGTTTGCCCCCTCGACTCTCACATCGTGTACCAGTTTGTGAAGACAAACCACAACAGTCTACTCAGCCTACAGGTAAACACTTGATTGTTGTTTCCCGACTCATCATCACATTGTGTACCAGTTTGTGAAGACAAACCACAACAGTCTACTCAGCCTACAGGTAAACACTTGATTGTTTTTTCCCAACTCATCATCACATTGTGTACCAGTCTGTGAAGACAAACCACAACAGCCTACTCAGCGTACAGGTAAACACTTGATTGTTGTTTCCCGGCTCATCATCACATCGTGTACCAGTTTGTGAAGACAAACCACAACAGTCTACTCAGCCTACAGGTAAACACTTGATTGTTTTTTCCCAACTCATCATCACATTGTGTACCAGTCTGTGAAGACAAACCACAACAGCCTACTCAGCGTACAGGTAAACACTTGATTGTTGTTTCCCGGCTCATCATCACATCGTGTACCAGTTTGTGAAGACAAACCACAACAGTCTACTCAGCCTACAGGTAAACACTTGATTGTTTTTTCCCAACTCATCATCACATTGTGTACCAGTCTGTGAAGACAAACCACAACAGCCTACTCAGCGTACAGGTAAACACTTGATTGTTGTTTCCCGGCTCATCATCACATTGTGTACCAGTTTGTGAAGACAAACCACAACAGTCTACTCAGCCTACAGGTAAACACTTGATTGTTTTTTCCCAACTCATCATCACATTGTGTACCAGTCTGTGAAGACAAACCACAACAGCCTACTCAGCGTACAGGTAAACACTTGATTGTTGTTTCCCGGCTCATCATCACATCGTGTACCAGTTTGTGAAGACAAACCACAACAGTCTACTCAGCCTACAGGTAAACACTTGATTGTTGTTTCCCGACTCATCATCACATTGTGTACCAGTCTGTGAAGACAAACCACAACAGTCTACTCAGCGTACAGGTAAACACTTGATTGTTGTTTCCCGGCACATCATCACATTGTGTACCAATCTGTGAAGACAAACCACAACAACCTACTCAGCCTACAGGTAAACACTTGATTGTTGTTTCCCGGCACATCATCACATTGTGTACCAGTTTGTGAAGACAAACCACAACAGTCTACTCAGCCTACAGGTAAACACTTGATTGTTGTTTCCCGGCTCATCATCACATTGTGTACCAGTCTGTGAAGACAAACCACAACAGTCTACTCAGCGTACAGGTAAACACTTCATTGTTGTTTCCCAACTCATCATCACGTTATGTACCAGTCTGTGAAGACAAACCACAGTCTACTCAGCCTATTGTTTCCCGGCACATCATCACATTGTGTACCAGTCTGTGAACACAAACCACAACAGTCTACTCAGCCTACAGGTAAACACTTGATTGTTGTTTCAGGGCTCCGGAAATATGGTTGCCCGACGCCCCGGGCAAGTGGAATTTGCGTGCGGGCAGGTGTCCGTCGCAAGTCTGGTTGTCCGACACTTGCCCGACTGGACGTTTCCGTTTTAGACAAAAAATCAAACGAAAACTTGGCTTATCATAAAGTGTGCTGATTACGAATTAACCACCTGTCGCTTTCGCCGCGAGCGGTAATTCAGGAGTGTCATAAATCTGACCTGTGTTGTTTTGTGATTGTTTAATCCCTCCCACTTACACAGTTTGTCAAAACCTGATTGGCCGACGAAAGTTTGAGGTGCCAATCAAAAATGTCCATGCGCCGATAATCTTGCTTGATTGGCATTAATAATATTCATCTCCCTATTACTGAAGTGTGTCCCATTCATCTCCCTATTACTGAAGTGTGTCCCATTCATCTCCCTATTACTGAAGTGTGTCCCCTTCATCTCCCTATTACTAAAGTGTGTCCCATTCATCTCCCTATTACTGAAGTGTGTCCCATTCATCTCCCTATTACTGAAGTGTGTCCTATTCAACTCCCTATTACTGAAGTGTGTCCTATTCATCTCCCTATTACTGAAGTGTGTCCTCTACTAACATGTTTGATAAGATAAGACCATCCCAAAAATGTAATCCAATTATAATCGATAAGACGTAACCATTGTAAAGTTTGTTGACTTCTGTTATGCAGTAATATGTTTAGCCGAACTTTCGAATTATGTAGATTATAAGCCGCACCAAGATTTTATGCAACGCATATTGTGTATTGACGCTGAATGTTATCGGAAAAGGTAATGAATACACACTTATCAGTTCGCCAAGTACTTATAGCTGTGTAATAGGTGAAACGCGGGTCATTGGAAAATTGTAAACAAAAAGCAATTTATTTTAATAAACGATTACGGTAAATACTGTACCATACACAAATAAAGTAGAAATTAATTACTGGCACTAATTAAGGAAGGTATGTGAATGCAGCGGGTTGCTTTATTGAAGTTATTTTGACACATATTATTAAAAACAAACTTTATTTGCGAGTTTGTATTTTGTTTGGCACATTTGGTAACACGATTAATTATATAACTTTTGTGGCCTGACGGTGACGATTAAAGCTGAGTAGGCAGATGTTGTTTGCAATTACTATAAAGGGAAACTTTTGAAAACACATTCATGAATGTTGATGTAGTTTAGAACTAATATGTCTTGAACATCATCATATAGTCGACATTTGCTTTTTATGAAAGTAAATTATAAAATATAACAGTGTTATTTGAATAAATATAATCAAATGTTTTTTCCATCTGATTTCCACAGTATAGTACAGTGTAATGTTACAGTTTTTTACAATAACCAAACATTAGATTAATATTTAAGTTTTGGGGCAAGTGACATTTTGGACAGGGCAAGTGGATTTTCAAAATATTTCCAGAGCCCTGTGTTTTATGGCTCATCATCACATTGTGTACCAGTCTGTGAAGACAAACCACCACAGTCTACTCAGCCTGAAGGTAAACACTTGATTGTTGTTTCCCGGCACATCATCACATTGTGTACCAGTTTGTGAAGACAAACCATAACAGTCTACTCAGCCTACAGGTAAACACTTGATTGTTGTTTCCCGGCACATCATCACATTGTGTACCAGTTTGTGAAGACAAACCATAACAGTCTACTCAGCCTACAGGTAAACACTTGATTGTTGTTTCCCGGCACATCATCACATTGTGTACCAGTTTGTGAAGACAAACCACAACAGTCTACTCAGCCTACAGGTAAACACTTGATTGTTGTTTCCCGACTCATCATCACATTGTGTACCAGTTTGAGAAGACAAGCCTCCACAGTCTACTCAGCGTACAGGTAAACACTTGATTGTTGTTTCACGGCTCATCGTCACATTGTTTAGGTTATTCAGACTGTCCCAGATAGAGGGGAAGGATATATTTGAATTGTGGAACTGCACCCTACTCTTGCTTTTGAATAGTTTCCTATGGTTCTTTAAATTGCTCGAAAGATAGACTGCGATACACAGGACTGCACAGTTTATGGCCTAATCTGACAGACCAGGCTAGTTACAGCGTCTTGCCTACGGATTCATTGAAGTAACACGGTGGTAGCTCAAACCCATGTCTGGATTTCAGAGTCCAATGTGCAATCCACTCAACAAACACACAAATAGTGTTAGTGACCCCAGGTGAGGCCTTAGTACTGGTATGGACACACATTTCATGCAGCTCTACTTGAAAGATAGCTTACTTCCCTTAAATATGTTTAGGAATGTCTGATGAGCTGGCAAGCTCTTTACAATTGGAGAGTAAGATAACAGATCTCGTTACTAGCAAGTAGCAAAATGGTGGATATAAAGCTTATTTTCCTAAATATCAAGTACATGTTTATTCTTTCAGCCCATATTTGTTTCGAGCAGTGATCCTGATACCTTTGGTGCTGTGCATACTGACTCCACTAGGTCGTCTGCTACAAGTGACAATTCACATAAAGACATCCCAGGTAACAAAAACACTTGCGAGAAATGTGAGAAAATCAGGAAACCAGAAAACATTCCACATACCTCTGAAGACGCTGATCACTGTAACTGTGGAAACGTAGAAACTATAGGAGATATACTGCTAGATCAGACTAGCAATGAAACTTTCAATCTCAATGGCATAGATACTGTTAATGGTGCAAGGGCAGACAGTGGTGATGGTGAAATTTTAACTGATAACGCGCACCCTGAAAAAGCGTGCGACATTGGACTGAGTGAATGTAACCCGTGTATTGTATGTCAGAATGATGTGATATTCTACACACTGTTGCCATGCCGTCACGCCTGTGTGTGTTGTTCGTGTATGAAGTTGCTAGACAGATGTCCCATGTGTCGAGGTTACATAGATGCTTATTTCCGACTGCACAATAATGGGGGTCAGCACCTGATACAGGAGATCGACGATGGCCACAGCCAAGGACCGAGGTTAACTAGGTGGCAGGCATTGAACCAAAGGCTAAATGAAATGTTGGGCTTTGCTTAAATTTTAAATTAGATTTTTCGCTCTATTGGCCAAAGGCCAGCTGAGTTTATAGGATGGCGAGTTGTCCATCATCTGTCCAATCATCTTAAGGCTGTTTTTCTTTGTTAAGACGATAGGGCTTTCATTATACCCCTGTTTCACAAAGTGAAGTGGGGGCTATATAGGAATCAAGCTGTCCGTAACGTCCCATAATGTTGTGTCACGTAAAAACACATTTTTATTACTTGTATTTTCAACTCAAACAGTTTTCAATTGATTATTCTCAAACTTTATTTACACATAACAACTGATGACCTTATGTCACTCTACATCACACATTGTTGATTGCTTAATTTATTACAGAATTATGGCCCTTTGTTTGACATAGAATTTTCCACTAATATTATATACCGATTTTTATGTGGCTTTCACTTCAAAAGTTCTCATGGATTGTTATTACGCTTAACATACAGTTAACTCGTGATGATATGATGTGTCTCTGCATCAAAGGTTTTCAATTCCGCAATTTTTTTTACAGAATTATAGACCTTTCTTTTACTTAGAATATTTTTTATATATTGAATATTTAACTCATATTTTAGCAGTTTAGACATTTATATTTTTGATTTTACCCATTCTCATTGGCTGTATAAAAAACGTTGGGGTATTCATCACTTTCAGCGATAATTCTAGTTGTTTTTTAGTGCGAGACCATTTTCACGCAGTCTGCTGAACACCTTTTACGATCATGTTCTTCTTTTGATTTACCAAAAAAAAAGAAAGATATCTGATATGCTTTTCGGAGCCTTGAAATGCCTCCCAACAAAATTCCAAAATTGAGATGCTTGTATCTATATATACATCATTGTGTGGGCTAAAAGTGGTGATGTAGTGTAGTCATGTCACTTATACAGTCCTGCGTTAGTTTAATGTGATAATGAAGTTCTTTGACAGACGATGCCATTATCAGCAAATAGGACACAAAACTACGACCGGGAACAATGACACATGATGCGAAATTCAGGTGACCAAGTAAACATAAAAGTTGGCGTTTTGTAACTGGTTTTTTGCCCAAACACTCATCCATGACTTGCTTTATCCAACATATCTTGTCAGCTGGAAGTGAAGCTTGAATTTTTTCTGAATCAAGCGAAATGCCTAGGAATATCATGGTAGTATCAGGTCCCAAAGTTTATCAGGGTGAATGGGAATGTTCAGTATCCCAAACACGTATGTAATTAGAGCCATAGCTTTGTTATCATCATATGACGGAGAGACAATAGACAGGAAATCATCCAGTAGGAACAGTAATTTCGGTATCTTGAAGTTTGTAGTGGCTATCCAATGAATGGCTTCAGAAAGTAAAGTAAATATTTTTTGGGCTACTCCTAGAGCCAAAGCAAAGTCTTGTAAAGAAGTAGTACTCTTCCTTCCAACAAACACCATGAAATTCCCACAACTTCGGGCTAATTGGTATCTGTTTGAAAGCGTCCACTATGTCCGTTTTAAACATGATTGCCCCTTGACCATAGCTTTTAATGGAGGCAATTGCATCGTCTACGCGTACATATGAAACCGAGAATTCGTTTTTATCAATTAAACTGTTAACATTGGCATGTTCCTCATTGTTGTGCGGCACACTCAAGTCTTCGAATATTTACTTTCAACCACACCCAAGGGATTTATTCTGTAGATATCAAACGGTGGCGATTTATAAGGTCCGATGAGATAACCTTTCTCGAGCTCTTTCATTAATAATTCTGTCACTATTTGAGGCTGATTTCTTGCTGATAGAAGATTTTTGCAATGACAACTTTCTGTTGGTAACTGTTGTATTCCCGTGTCGAAACCATGTAGTAAACCCTCAACCAGTCTATTCACAAATAATTTATCAGGATCATTGACAAGCTCCTTCTCCAGTCTATCAATGTTTATAGGAGTTAAAGCTCCGCTTTTGTCAATGGTGTTTTCCTGCTGCTGGTTTAGGAGGCATATGCTCACCCTTGGAACATTCGTAGGTGGGTGGTTAGCCATGCAAATGGTGTAGATATGTAAAACATTAGCAAAATAAATAAGTAGGCAACATGAAATGTAAAGCCAGATTTTTACCATTTATCGCATACACCCGAGTGCTACTAACAACAATATTATTTATCGATTAAGTTTTTATTTTCTGTTCCATTTTTGACTTTTGTTACAAGAATTACAAGTATAAAATTACAAAGGGCAACAACTCTTATTCGAATTTTTGAGTTGTGCTCCCAACCAAAATTGTAGGTATAAAATGACAAAGGGCAATAACTTTAATTTGAATGAAGAAATAATTATGGTTTTTATGCTCTGCCCTTCTTCTTATTTACCTTATATCATTGTGAATAAGTAAAAATTACAAAGGCCAATAACTCGTAACTTAAATGAAGTCAGAATTACGTTTCTTACACTCTGCACTATCTCACCCTCTATCATTGTGTGAAGATTCATAGTAGTTCCATCAGTAGTTTTAATGTTATGCTCCGGACAAAAATTCTAAGTATAAATTACACAGGGCTATAACTTTAATTTGAATGATGACAGAGTTACGGTTCTTGCACTCTGCACTTTTTCTTATTGCCTTTTATCATTGTGTGAAGTTTCATTTCCGTCCCATGAGTGTTTTTTTAGTTATGCTCTGGAAAAGAACTGTAAGTATAAATTACAAAGGCCAATAACTCTAATTTGAATGAAGACAGAGTTACAGTTCTTGCACTCAGTACTTCCTGTCATCGCCCTTGATCATTGTGTGAAGTTTCATAGTAGTTCCATCAGTAGTTTTGAAGTTATGCTACGGACAAAAGTTCTAAGTATAAAATTACAAAGGGCAATAACTCTACTTTGAATGATGACAGAGTTTCTTGCACTCTGCACTTCCTCTGGTTGCCCTCTATCATTGTATGAAGTTTCATTGTATGTAATCCCACCAGTAATTTTGAAGTTATTCTCCAAAAAAAAGTGGGACGGAAAGACGGAAAATACGGCGAAAATCGCGGGGAGCATAAAAAAAAATCTTCTTCTCCAAAAAGGCAAACGAGTTTTATCAATTGACTCTTAAATATAGAAACATAATGCAAACCTTATAGTGATCCCGTGAATTTCTCTCGACTCTGCAAATGGTTCTGGGCAACTTTGGCTGTCACATATCATTGTCGAAGTCGATATCCGTTCTTCGTCGAAATTTAAATCACGGGTATTTTAAGAAACCGTGAAACCTTGAAAATTCCTACATTTCTGATCGGCACATATACATATGGTCTGAACACATGAATAGAATCTTGATGTATGGTTGTGTAGTGTAATTTTGCTGTTTTTTATGCCAGTTTGTTTCTTTAATGATTAAAACAAATCACTTCAGTTCATACATCAATAAACTCCAGCGCTTTAAACTGTTGATGAAGTTATAAAGGAAATCGGAGAAGTATATTTTTTACTATATTTAGTTCAATTTGAATATAAACCGTTGAAATTAATTTTATAGTATGGCAAAAAACATCTTTTACATATCTGACATTAACATACATACATTAACAGTGGTGTTCTAACAATAGGTGGAGTCCTAGCCAGGTCATCTTAAACATTTTATATTGTCCACTCCTAAATTTAATATGCTTGAGGTCATATACTAATAAAGCTTAGGGATAGATCTATATTTTATTACTTACGGGTAAAGTGCTGGTGCAGTGTTCTGGGACCATGCCTCAGCACAGTTTCTCCGCATCAGTCGGCATGTCTGTACACCTGTGGCAGACACACCAGTCTGGTACTTCAGACGGTTCAGGCTGAAGTGGGTCCTCGGGTTCATCCCACCAACCATGGCAGCTATGTCTAACAGCAAGGACGGATTCCTTTCTGCAACGACCAGCAGTAACTTCTTCGCTTGCTCTAAGTCAAGATCTTCTACCAGCTCCTGTAATTGAGAATCAAACACACAAAAAAATACAAACAAGCCACACATGATATTTGCTTCCCATTTGATGCTAACAAAGACGCATAATGTCAAATCCCAGTGTTGAAGTACTTACTTATGGTTTGAATGTGGTTGCTGTTATGTGTATATGATGGTTTAAAGAGGAATGCCCATTATAATTGTGAGAAATGGACAAAATTAACAAAGTATGTCAATGTCACTCACTGTCCTACATGTGGTAGGGAAGGTTTTTGGATTCTGAGTAATGTATTTATAATGTAAAACTTTAAGTGCAAAAAGGTGGTAGGGAACGTACTGCTGTCATGTAGATCTGTATATATGTGTGGGTCGGGAACGTACTGCTGTCATGTAGATCTGTAGACATGTGTGAAGTTTAAAAGTTCTATGGCTTCTGGTGTCTTAAGATATATTCTTAACCAAACACTTGAATGTTCAGAACGAGGGTAGGAATTGTCTTCATGGCGGCTGATAAAAAAATAACTATGTTAAAAATGAGGGAAGTGATATAAATGCCAACCTTTGCACGAGTCTTTCGCCGTCTTTTCAGGTCTTCTATCGTCTGTCTTTGACCCTCTTCTAGTCTTGCTCCCTTTCCTTTCTTTTTTCCTTTCTTTTGAACTCTTCCAGTCTTTGTGGCCTTTCTTCCCTTTTGGCTGACTGGCTTCTTCCTCTCTTTAGTTTTTTTGGGTATAGGTGGGGTGGATGTGCCTTCACTTGCTGATCTTGAGCTCGACCTCGACACAGGTGGTGTATATTCCAACTGAAATAATACATTACATACAAATGAGGAACTTGAGCAAAATCGCAATACTATGTCATGACATGTTTACAGTAAACAAAAATTAGTTACATAAAAATTGAGTTTTCGAGACTTCGCAGGAAATTCTTAAGTTTAGAAAAAGCTGTATTAAATTTGTGTTTACTCGCGATTTTTTTTCGGTCTGTTATCCCCTGTTTTGATCACCATGTGTGATCCATCCTGATCATCTATTCTGGTCTCATTTGGAGTAACCATGCCTGGTATCAACAGTAATGCCAGATTAATATGTTTATGAAGTGAATGGCAGACCGTAAGTTCGGTGGTATTATATTCACGGGAGTCGACTCGTCGATAGGACGACGGCGAACATTCTCAAAGTTCGCGTTTCCAGGTGATTTATTAGTACTGATCGATTCATCATGATTATCAGCAGGAGATATTAGTTTTCTAGAAATTTCGGCAAGAGTAGCCTGAACTTTGCACATTTCACGACGCATACGATCCACATCTTCCGCCTGACTGTGTGTACTTTCAGTACTTTTATTATTGCCTCCACTATTACTTTCATTTTCGTCCTCGTCATCGTCACATGGTCGCACTTCAGTGTTACTATTTAAGGGCTGTCTGCCCGCATTACTATTTTTGGACTGGCAGTCTTTTTTTTCTCTCTTTGTCATAGTCACGTGGTAGTCGCGCTCCAACATTGCTATTGATGGACTGTATGCCGACTGTACAATTTTTGTACTGTCTGCCAGTTTCAATATCACTTTTATCAAACGAACGAAGTTGTTCATATATCTTTAAAAGAGTTTTATGAGGAGTCGAAGGTGGTAAGATCATACCTTTGTTTTTTAACTCCAGTTTCAATTGAGTAATTGTCCAATTCTCCGGACGGTTTTGATCGGGAGGGAGTCTGTCCGTCGTGTTCCTTTGTGATCCACTCGGAGATCGTTCGTCACATTTCCTTTTAGCTCCCGTTGTTTCATCCTTCTGATTAACATCCTTACGTGTCCTGATTCTTCCACAACGATCGGCCATGTTTGGCTAGTAAGTTAGGCGGCGAGTGTTTGAAATAATGAATAATAATAGCGTTTCATTGTTACAAAGATGTCTCCGACTCCAGATAAATGCCAAGTATCAGAAAGAGGCTGATGACGTATTCATGGTATTGGTTTACATTTCAAAGAGTTCATTGAGGTTCGACTAGGGTCCTGTAATTATTTGGCCCTTTAAAACTATAGTTATAATAATAACCCCCACGCATTTCGCAAATAGTTTTGAATGGGTTGTTCCCAAACTTCATATACTCATAACAACTGATGACATTATGTCCCTCTACATCACCATGGCAATTATTATACCCCAACTGAACGAAGTTTAGTGGGGTATACTGGTTTTACCCTGACCGTCTGTCTGTCTGTAGACGCGACCTTGTCTGCTCCTCATCCTCTCCCTGAAGCAAATCTCATGAAACTTTATGGGTGAACTGCCTGTGATCAGAGGATGACCCCTATTGGTCAAGGTCACTGGGACCCGATAATGAAAAACCTTGTCCTCACCATAACTCCTCTCCCCCTGAGGCAAATCTCATGAAACTTCATCGGGAAACTGCCTTTGGTGAGAGGACGACCCCTATTGGTTTTGAGGTCAGTAGGTCAAGGTCACAGGGACCCGATAATGAAAAACCTTGTCCGCTAGGGTTGGAAAGTGGGGTGGGGTGTATATGTGTCGCCCTTAAAAGGCGACAGCTCTAGTTTATTACAAAATTATGGCCCTTTGTTGGACTTAGAATAAAGGAAGCAGCGGTATTCATCACCTTCAGTGATAGTTCTAGTTTTGATTATTCTTCGTAACATGATCAAAAATGTACTAAGCAGTCATGCCTAATACTTAACATGATTATCACATAATTATGATAAAGAAGAGTGACACATACTTCAATACACAGGTATATGCATGCAGCAAGTAGGATGTCAGTTATGTAAACTACCAAAGCAGATTATACACCCAATTGATTGCACATGCTTAACCCGAATTTGACATAAGAAAATAATTTCTTAAGCGGTCACTAATTGGTTTAATGTACTGTTAAGGTACCATGGATCCACAGTATTACTTATGCTGTGTATGTTTTCCTATTATAGTCATGTATATACTTACTGTAACTGTGAATACTTTAACTTGAAGTAAAAATCACAGCATTAACTGGAAAGTGAGTAACAGCACTCAGACAGCTTGTCCAGAACAGGACAGTCATAAAGAATGTTACATGAGTGGCTGTGCATTATTGATTTTAATAAACTAGTTGGATAAAACTAGTTGGATAAAATGATAGGATACGAGGCTCTGCAAACATCGGCCCTCATTTGCATCTGTAATACACTAGTATATAACAAGAAATAAGTCATGGTTTTATTACACTCTCAGAATCCAGGTTATGCGATAAAAGTTGATAATATTCTGGAAAATAATATTACATAGACCACATCAATATACATATACAGATATATCATTTACATTTAGAATAATTATTCAGTAGGCTAGCGCTCGGATTTTAAACCCTTTTAAAGCCCTAAAAATTCCTTTAGCCTGATTAGAATGTTTTCAGCCAGACTTAATCTGCCGAGATGTTTTTTGAACTTTAATTGAAGGTACTAAAACTTTGCGTTTGTGTGCATACACATCAATAGTATATAAAAGAGTATGCTTTATTAATCTACAGGTTATCAATATTTCCATATCATATGTACATGCTGCATTCTGCTTTAGTGCTTATAATTAAAAGTTGAGTTGTACCATATTCAAAACTTTTTAAAAATTCTATTTAATTTAATGTAAAGACAGAATGAAGACATGCATATAATAAGAAAATATAAAAAGACACTCTCTTGTCACCATTTACTAGACAATTTTTCAATATGCTAACATTCATAGGAATAAAATAAATAACAATATATTTAAAACACAGACAAAAATGTAAGGCTAAGCTGAGGCACATAAAACAAGTTCATTATCATTAAACGTTTGTTTAGTCAATTTGCTACTTAAGATCAACATATTCTCCAGCCTGGGAAGCCAACTTGTGGTCACTAGTTTTTTCATGATTTACAAAGTCATCCTCCTTTGGTTTCATACAATCCGCTGGTTACAAAAATATTCCTTTTCCCAGTCTTTATCCCAGTCTTTAGACACATATCATACCGAAACATATCATACCGAAACATATTTTCCTCTCTATCATGAATCAACAACGGAAACAGCTTGAATCAGTCTGACTTTACAACACGTCTTGTGACATAAGTCATGTCAATCTTCTTTTTTGATGTCTGTGACGCAGTCTCTGGCTGTTTCCTTTTAACAGGGGTTCCTTGTAAATCCATGCTCAGAAATTGACACTTTGTGAAGCTAAGGATTATTATGCCTTGTAACAATACTTCACATTATTTTAAACTCGCACATAATCTGGCAGTTTTCTATTCCTGTTTGATCTTCTTGGTATGAAGGGTGATTCGTTTTCCTGGTGATTACTGACAGTTAAATCTTCATCAATAAACTTAATCGGTTAAAACTGTTGATGAAGTTATAAAGGAAATCGGAGAAGTATATTTTACTACATTTAGTTTAATTTCAATAACCGTTGAAATTAATTGTATAGTATGGCAAAAACATGGAGCTGCAGGATGGCCATTGCTTTATAAGACAGGTGTGATATCTTTTACTTATCTGATGACATTAACAACAGTATTCTAACAATAGGTGGGGTTCTAGACAGATCTTCTTGAACATGTTATATTGTCCACCCCTAAATTAATATGCTTGAGGTCACATACTAATAAAGCTTAGGGGTAGACAATAAAACATGAAGTTCTATTATACTAGGAAAACTGGAATGTACATAGGAAAAAGTTGAATCTATATTTTATTAACATATTTTATTACTTATGAGTACAGTGCTGGTGCAGTGTTCTGGAGCCATGCCAAAGCACAGTTTCTCCGCATCAGTCGGCATGTCTGTACACCTGTGGCAGACACACCAGTCTGGTACTTCAGACGGTTCAGGCTGAAGTGGGTCCTCGGGTTCATCCCTACCAACCATGGCAGCTATGTCTAACAGCAAGGACGGATTCCTTTCTGCAACGACCAGCAGTAACTTCTTCGCTTGCTCCAAGTCCAGATCTTCTACCAGCTCCTGTAACTGAGAATCAAACAAACAAATCAGACCAAAGAATACAAACAAGCCACTCATGATATTTGCTTCCCATTTGATGCTAACAAAGACGCATAATGTCAAATCCCAGTGTTGAAGTACTTACTTATGGTTTGAATGTGGTTGCTGTTATGTATATGTAAATGTATATGATGTGTTAAAAAATGAATGCCCAATAAAATTATGAGAAATGGACTAAATGAACAAAGTATGTTAATGTCATTCACAATGTCCTACAGATGGTGGCATCTGAGTAATGTATTAATAATATAAAACTTAAAAAGTGCAACAAGAAGGTCAGGACGCAGTCATTCATCCTGACCTACTTCTGTCGGGAACTTACAGCTGTCATGTAGCCATGCCACATGTGTGAGTTTAAAAGTTCTATGGCTTCTGGTGTCTAAGATATATTCTTAACCAAACACTTGAATATTCAGAACATGGGTAGGTACAGTCGATTCCGTTTAATCGCATATCGGTTACTTGCATATTTCGGTTAATTGCATAAAGTTTTGAAACACAAAACCATTCGTATTCTTTTGCATGTAAAAAAACCCGTATAATCGCATAGGTTTTTGTCACATTCCGGATAATTGCATAACGAATATCTGGCTAATTGCATTCTGAATGTCAAATTTACCTGTATTTTGCAACTGTTAATTGATTGACACGGTCACAGAGATAAGCCCGAGGCAAATTGATTGACAAGATCTTCTTGAACATGTTATATTGTCCACCCCTAAATTAATATGCTTGAGGTCACATACTAATAAAGCTTAGGGGTAGACAATAAAACATGAAGTTCTATTATACTAGGAAAACTGGAATGTACATAGGAAAAAGTTGAATCTATATTTTATTAACATATTTTATTACTTATGAGTACAGTGCTGGTGCAGTGTTCTGGAGCCATGCCAAAGCACAGTTTCTCCGCATCAGTCGGCATGTCTGTACACCTGTGGCAGACACACCAGTCTGGTACTTCAGACGGTTCAGGCTGAAGTGGGTCCTCGGGTTCATCCCTACCAACCATGGCAGCTATGTCTAACAGCAAGGACGGATTCCTTTCTGCAACGACCAGCAGTAACTTCTTCGCTTGCTCCAAGTCCAGATCTTCTACCAGCTCCTGTTACTGAGAATCAAACAAACAAATCAGACCAAAGAATACAAACAAGCCACTCATGATATTTGCTTCCCATTTGATGCTAACAAAGACGCATAATGTCAAATCCCAGTGTTGAAGTACTTACTTATGGTTTGAATGTGGTTGCTGTTATGTATATGTAAATGTATATGATGTGTTAAAAAATGAATGCCCAATAAAATTATGAGAAATGGACTAAATGAACAAAGTATGTTAATGTCATTCACAATGTCCTACAGATGGTGGCATCTGAGTAATGTATTAATAATATAAAACTTAAAAAGTGCAACAAGAAGGTCAGGACGCAGTCATTCATCCTGACCTACTTCTGTCGGGAACTTACAGCTGTCATGTAGCCATGCCACATGTGTGAGTTTAAAAGTTCTATGGCTTCTGGTGTCTAAGATATATTCTTAACCAAACACTTGAATATTCAGAACATGGGTAGGTACAGTCGATTCCGTTTAATCGCATATCGGTTACTTGCATATTTCGGTTAATTGCATAAAGTTTTGAAACACAAAACCATTCGTATTCTTTTGCATGTAAAAAAACCCGTATAATCGCATAGGTTTTTGTCACATTCCGGATAATTGCATAACGAATATCTGGCTAATTGCATTCTGAATGTCAAATTTACCTGTATTTTGCAACTGTTAATTGATTGACACGGTCACAGAGATAAGCCCGAGGCAAATTGATTGACAAAAGGTGCTAATTGGCTTGCCGAGAGAGTTTGCCATTTTGTGCGGTTTCCGTAAAGCTTCCACGCCATGACGATCGCTCGTAAAAGTAACTCCCATTAAACTTGAACCCCAAAATATTGAAATCTTGCGGAGATACTGGTAGCAGTCAGAAAGCGGACTTTATATCAGCTTTCCCCAAAAAGCGCCCTTTCTCAATCTTTGAATCATCTTGACTGCTTCATCAAATTTTGTATACTGTACAGAGCAGATGGTAGGATCGATAAAATCATTTACGGACTCCCCGCAAGGATAGGACAGATGGTGTATAAGTCTAAACTGATCTGGCTCATGTTTGGGTACTAATCCCAAAGGAGACACTCTAAACTTGGGCAATTGGGGGTATTTAAATGGCCCTGATACTCTACCCAACTTCACCTTGTTCAATATTTTGTCCCTGGCATATTCTGGGTTGAGTTTAACTGATTTTAAGTTTTCAGATTCAAAAGATTCCTTGGACCAGTATAATGCAGCGAAAAACCGCTTGTAAATCCCTCCCATAAAATATTTGCATTATCCCGGTTTGGATAAGCTGTCAAAACCTCTTTTAAAACAGCAATATTTATAGGCGAGGATCCCAGTACAAGTTCATTTCCTTGTAAATGGTCTTTTGAAGATGTTTGCCCTTCTACCATTCTCATTTCCTCTTTCCTGAAGGGCACGAAAGTAGTATTGACTCTTTCCTGAATTCTTCTTCCTCTTGTGTCCAGGCAACAAGCTCGTCCTTTAACGTATCCAACTCCCGAAGATATGTATACTTTTGTTTCTTGCATTCCATGTTCACCACGAAAAGGAGCCAAATAAATATGAAGGCTACTACGTTCATTTTCCTGTCAGTATCACTTCACTTCCCTTGATAGGACATTGTCCCAATGCATTGAGATTGAGGATGGTCTCCCTTGCATGCGGACCATTGGTGCGTGTTTTTGCAATTCCTGAACTTGCAGTACCCCTTGTTGAAATCGAATTGTTGGATTCGTCATTACTCGTAACCATAGGTCAGAGATAAGTTTAGCCCACAATTGTGGTACCACAGCTTGTTTGACAGAAACTGCTCATCATAGACGTGCCAAGCTGGATTTCTTTGTGCTGCCTCCCGGATCACCGACATATATTGGAGTAACTCCCGAGGATCCCAGTACAAGTTCATTTCCTTGTAAATGGTCCTTTGAAGATGTTTGCCCTTCTACCATTCTCGTTTCCTCTTTCCTGAAGGGCACGAAAGTGCTAGTTGACTCTTTCCTGAAAGACACGAAAGGGCTGGTTGACTCCTTGACTAACGCCTTGGTTCGGAAACTGTTGACTAGCCTTTTTGATTCTTCTCCCTTTTGTGTCCAGGCAACAAGCTCGTTCTTTAACGTATCCAACTCCCGAAGATATGTATACTTTTGTTTCTTGCATTCCATGTTCACCACTAAAAGGAGCCAAATAGATATGAAGGCTACTACGTTCATTTTCCTGTCAGTATCACTTCACTTCCCTTGATAGGACATTGTCCCAATGCATTGAGATTGAGGATGGTCTCCCTTGCATGCAGACCATTGGTGCGTGTATTTGCAATTCCTGAACTTGCAGTACCCCTTGTTGAAATTGATGCAAATGACACTGGATCTGGTTTGGAATAATACATGTCATCACCCTGTCATGTACGCTTGCTGTTGGATTCGTCATTACGCGTAACCATAGGTCAGAGTTAAGTTTAGCCCACAATTGTGGTACCACAGCTTGTTTCATTCGAAACTGCTCATCATAGACGTACCAAGCTGGATTTCTTTGTGCTGCCTCCCGGATCACCGACATATATTGGAGTAACTCCCGGGCCTTCTCCCCAAATCTTTGTATGTATATTGCCATAAAAAACAATAAATGCATCCGTCCACTGCTTTATATCCTTGATGGCTTTACTGCTCTTTGCTTTCGAGGATATGTTACCATACCACAGGAACCACATTTGATTTTGATAAATTCTTTTTGAGGAGGACAGCAAAATTGACATATATATACCTCCAGATTTGTGTGCATGTCTCCGACGATACATGCATCGTTAAGTCATCCTCTGCACACCAAACCTGTGGTAGGGTTAAATCAAAAGCATGCAACTCTTTTTCGTTACCCACGTTTGTCTTCCCCCAATAAACATATTCCAGATATTATCCTCCTTACCGTGGAATAGATGTCCATGTAGATTGTAAATGCTGACAACCATTTGCCAATCAACATATTTCGCCCGTTTTCTTTGGGTGCAACAGACACCTGATCGCCAGCGGATGAGAACTTAACGGTGATCTCTTCATTGTCAAACTGTTTATGTAAAAGAGAAGCAAGGTCTGTGAACTCTCGGTTCCAGATTGCGTTTTTTCAGGTACCAGTGCTCCAGGTGACAAAGTAACACAATGCGCATGTGAAACAGTGTTATAGTACCTTGTAGCGACTGTCCATGCATGGATGTGGTCTTATTAGTGAGTAGTAAGGCTTGTTGCACTTGCTGCGTAACGTCTCCCGTAGCAGAGATACCTTGCTCTGTCGGAGTTTCACTTGCTGCATGTGTTGGTACTGGTTGAGCACGTGGTATCACCCCACTTTGCTCGAGCGCGATTAAAACTGCATCTACAATGGCTGCATGGTCATTAACCCCGTCGGTTGTATTGCGGTCATTGGGAGCTGGCACAGATGGTATGGTTTCCGGTGGCGGCATTGTTACACTATTTTGATCAGCCTTTCTCTTTTTGGGGGTTTCCGGCTTTTTGCTGAAGCCCAGCTGACCGTTTTGGAGGCATACCTGGAAATGTATTGTTAAATAAAGTTAAGTTAGATACTAACCCCAGTATAAAAACTTTCTAACTTCCTTCCTAACAACAATATGATATTCAACTAATAACTAGTTGTAGGAACTGTTTTAATTTATTATAACTCTTTTAGTTAAGCGTCAAAAATGCACACTGAATAGTTCGATACATGCTAAACCGTACTAATACATGTAGTACTTTAATGGAAATGCAAAATCAGTAATCATAATCGTGCTGTCAAGATGAAATAGTGTTCAATAAATTGAAGTTTGCAATTGTGTACTCAACCTTGAATACAAAATCCATATAAAGTTATTCTTAGGCTTATGAGTATGAATCAATACGAAAATCAAACTGCTTTATTGCACAATGTAGTTTACATAAAACTACAAATGTAATAATGTATACAAATACATGTAATACTAATACAATATAAATAATTATTAACCAACTAACACATGTAGGTCTAACTTTGCAATAAAAAAAAAAAAGAAATGTGTATCATTTCGCGTAATCCGTAAATGCTTTTTATACCTGTATCTATATATGAGTTAAATCAGTCAAATATTTCTGACCGACAAATACATGTAAGTCTGCTTCGTAATACAAGTCCAACGTCTAAAATTCACAATGTAGTTTACATAAAATTGAAAAATGTAAACAAATACATGTAATACAATATTAATAGTTATCAACCTACAAATACATGTAGATCTAACTTTGCGATAAAAGCAACTGTGTATCATCGTGCATAATCCGCAAATCTATTTCGTAATTCGAGTCCAACTTCGAAAATCGAATTGCTAAAGTTCATAATGTAGTTTACATAACTACAAAATGTAATAATGTAAACAAATACATGTAATGCAATATTAATAATTATTAACCTACAAATACATGTAGGTCTAACTTTGCGAAAAAACAATTGTGTACCAGTGTGAGTTTTTGCAAACACGTGATTACAGAAGCGCCAAATGCAGACGAATAATTATGACCTACAAATACATGCAAGTCGACTTCGTAGTATAACGAGTCCAACTTCGTAAATACAATAATTGAAGGTAATATATGTGCAAAGTATGTGCAGCTTATAATGGACAAAATTACTAAATTATTATTAACAATAGATTTTTTTTTATTTACCTTATTTATTCCAACGGCTCACCGGAATTACACAATCTCTGACACTCCTGATGTATTTTGGATAACCAGTTTCGTCAGACAAATGTATGCCATCTCTATTGAAAATGTACTCTGTACAGTTCCATAAACCCCTATGCTTCCAATAAAAAATTGGTAGGTCCGTAGTAGTTACCAGGTTCTGAATAGCAACATTGGCCCGAATAACATGAGAATTGTAATCAGGATATGGCACACAGTCCCTGTGCAAAACCTGCAAGATGGCTGCCTTAACATTTAATCTGATGACAATATACGAAGCATAGCTCAAAATGTCTAGTGCAGATTGTTCTGGTGAGTATAATGGACTGCATGAGTTATTCGTACCTAAATCAAATCCTTCCAGGTCACAATCTCTAGAGTGCAGTCTCCTACTTTGTTGCAATTTAAGTCCTCTTAAACCATAACAGCTGACATTAACAGTATTCCACGTCAGTCCTAAGTTGAAATAATCAGCACTATTAACAACAACAACAACAACCTTTATTTGGCTTGAGGGTGCGGGGTTTGGGGGAGGGGGGGGAGTTCTTCTATATAATAATAATAATAATAATAAATAATAATAGTAATAGTAATAATAATATAATAATGAAATAATAATAATGGTGGGGATGGTGGGGGAGGGGGGAGTTCTTCTATATAATAATAATAAAAAAAAATAATAATAGTAATAATAATAAAATAATAAAATAATAATAATGGTGGGGGAGTGGGGAGTGTTTCTATATAATAATAATAATAATAATAATAATAAAAATAATAGTAATAAACAATAATAATTTACGGGCACACATCAATGATTGAGATACACCTTGTTGCGTTTGTATCAGTAGGCATACTTTGTCACGGGAGTGCATTTTCTTTCACCTCATTGACCAGTGGACTAATAATGGTCGAGATAATGCACAAAACTATGTTCCCAAATCGCAACTTGCACTGCCATTCTGCGAATAACTCCAGTGTTTACACATGCCGTAATTTAATACACAGCCTCTTCATGCCGCAGTTTTAGTTATCCCATGTACTGCGCCGCAGCAACTTGGTACTGTTTATAGTAACCTACCTCCCAGCATCTGCTACGCTGTTTTAGTTATCCTGTCTCCGGGTCCTCAACACCATGCGCTTATTGCAGTAGCACGCCTTTGAAACAATGTGTGAAATGCCGTACGTTGTGTGCAAAAACGACGCTCATTAACAGACCAACACCATTTAACCTCGATGTAGTAGTTAGTCAAACAACAATTTACAATATTGAATAATCAAGACAATAACGCTGTTTAATATTCTTGCCTACGCAAATCGCTATGACCGAACATACAAACCCGTAACCTGCTCTGAATTGTAATTTTAATGGAGGCAATAATCAAAATATAATAGTTAACCCCGGGCATGCCTTTCATAGTTCTGCATGCAATCTTTTTGCACATATCCCGGGCAAATATATTCGGTTAATTTAAACATAATGAACAAATATTTCTTGATGTTTTGGTATCTTTCCAAATTTATGTAAATGCCTCGTGGGTTTTCGTGTGTTCCAGCGAAGGTACGTACATGTACAACACGCTGCAGAATAACAGAAAAATAACAGCAACTATATAAATTACTTAACTGAAAACACCGTTCCTCAAAAAATCGTTGTCAATATCCTTCGGAACAACTTCGCTTTAGCTCTGTAAAACTAAATTTCTTTTAGCAAAACTTTGTTTAGCTTTGTAACGTAATGGCGTCGGTAATGAGCAGGTCAGACTGATTCTGCGATTTTGCTGAGGTGATACCTTTTGGCAGGGGTTATCACAAAAGCCTTAACCCCTAGTATTGCTAGGGGGCGACTCAAATAATTTTATCTGCGCTAAACAACTTTATATTTTATTGCTTACGAAGCCCTTACAACTCACACTCTGTATGTCCATCTCTCTCAGTGGTGTTGGTAGTTAGGTGCTGAGAACAAAAGCAAAGAGTCATGCAAAATGTTAGCAAACTGAAAGGTTGACCTTCACATTTAGAACACAATTCCACGCGAGGCAAAAGTCAAAATGCAGAACAAATTAATAAATCATTATTCATTTCAGCCACGACAAGTATTTAAACAAAAGTTACTGTTATTGAAAACAACCACAGAACCGCCAAAAATCCATTCTTCGGAGTCAAACCTCTGAACTTGTCAAGCGCCGGTGTAAAACAAAAAACTGTAGGATTGATATTTTTAGGACTTCAACATCTGTATTAGGATATCCATTTCTCGGGAATGTAACTGAAATATATATAAAACTGGCAAAGCAAAACAGAACAACAATATGCATAGGTAATAAAATGAGGGTGCAGGAGGGTGGGTATTTTTTCATAAATGAACATGATACATGCTATAGTTTCCAATTTAGTTTTCCGAATATCTAATATCACCTGCTGAAAATGGCCGCAAAATAGAAAGACAGAATAATTGGTGTAGCGTACGATTTACACACTCATTAATAAACCACAAACAGGGCAGCCAAACACACAATAAGCAGGGTGGCCAAAATTGTTTATGAAAATTATTAATCCCACTTAAAAGTTGATCATTGACAAATCCCATTATTGAAGGTGGGCTATGAAAGAAACGCAATACAATTTAGTTGCTTTCCTTCAAATGTTCTCGTAAAATAATTACTACACAACGCTGTAACCGCAACATACTTCCACATGCACAAGTGGTGACAGAGGCACCACCTGGTGACAGAGGCATTCGGGCCGCTTTTCGAAACCAAATTCTGGCAGCTGTACTTAAAAAAGGCTGTACAGAAACAACTCGCTGCCTTGATGTGACAAATATACAGGGTCCCCAACACTAAATAGTCCAGTATCAGACAATTTCGGGGTAACTGATATATTCACCATTCATTCTAAGAAACTCTGTCGTAGCTTGACTATTTACCCTGATCCTGACTTTGTCCAAAGCTTTATGGGATTTTTCATTTTTATAATATAAGCATGGTAGAATCTGTGACCAAACAACTTAACTTCAGGAATCAAGTTGTTTATGTCATGTAGTGTTTTAACAATACTTCTCCTTAATTCATCTGAGGGTACTTGACCAATGTCATTGCCTCCCACATGCAATATCAATATATGTGAGTGGTCCTCAAGAGATAACAACAACTTTAATGTCTTTAACACTTGGCACCAGTGCATTCCACTCTTCCCTTGCTACCAAACCGAAGCTCTATCGTCCTAACCCCAGGTTCACTCCATCTAATGTGGACTGCCTTGCATGTGTGAAAGCTTTCTTTACTAATGATGAGCCAACAATCCACACATGAGATCTGTCATCTGCAAGACTTGACTAGCAATGAGATATTTGTAATTTACCTACAACAAAGTTGCTTAGTAGGTATACGTATGTAAGATTTATATGCTTTAGACTCCCATGTCCCTAACTCTTGAATCAAGCTATCTGAGATTTGTACCTACTTGCATCAACTCCCAGAGCTGTCAAAGCCTTTTTAAAACGGAACAAACTGATACGGGGTGACCAACCCGCCCCCAAAATATATGAATGACTGCCCAGAATTGTTTGATCTGACCTTTAAATAAGCGTTTAAGTGTTGAACGGGCATATTTCAGAGTTAATTGCTGGAAGGGAAATAACTGTTCCCTTGTCGACCTGATCTGTCTATGATTGCAAGAGTTTGAGTTCAACCATAGCATTCTGACCCAAACATTTCATGTTAGAAAACAAAAGTGCATGAGCGCTAGAAGTTTTAGAATCTGCCACAAGCTCACTGACTTGAAGTAGACCAAAATAACCCAAGGAAAAGTTTGCTGAAAACATGGCAGCTTCGTATGCTGACACACAAATGATCGGTAATATTCTCAGAATTCTTCCTAACAACTGGCGTAATTGGTAACCTAAAACCGATTCTCTTATCAAGACTACCCTTAACACTGATCTTTTTTTTTATAACGAAATTCTGCTTTACATCTGTAACTGGAGTCATTTTACATTTAAAACCAATACCAGACATGTAAGACCTCACATAGCTGGAGAGCAGCCTTTAAGGGATAAATGAGCTATACAATCTGATAGATGCTGTACTCATGGAGGCCATAGCAAACTTAATTTGTAATTGACCCTAAACTCTTGAAAAACTTTGATTCCTGTATTTTATAAGAAGTTTTCGTATTAACTGCCAATGATGCTTCTAGCAACCTGTCGGCTTGAGACTGGATAACAATTGGAAAGATTCTGGAAAAACTGGTGATGGGTTTCGCTCTGCCCTGGCGCCAGATGCTGAAAACGAACCCAATATTTATTTGAGAGTGCATCGGTTGTGTTGTTTAATGAACAGCTCTGCACAGAATACTGAAAAACATATCGAATTTCCTCAGTTAGTAGCGCCTTCCCTAATAGAAGCGCCCCCATCTGTTTTAAGAAACCTTACCTTCTTCAAAAATCCAAAAGTTCCTTAAAAAACATTTTTTCGTCTTTACCGCTAATGGATTGGATTACGGGAGATTTTTACTACGACACCAATATGGTCTATGACAAACCTTATAGCGCTATCATCATCAATACAAATTATCGCTTTTATTTATCTCCTTTCTTTCAGTTTACTGTTAGTTTATCTTTTATTATTATTATTTAATTCATACGCAGCCAACCCGTGTTGTAATCGTCAAGTTTGACGGAAATGTGTATCATACAGATACGGAGTGATGACAGTGATATACTCAGTATACAGTCGGGTTTAGGTTTAGTCAATACTGGTGTCATAGTACAAGATCACCGTACAGTAATTCCATAAGGAAACAGTCGGGAAAGCAGGGGAAAGATATTGAAAATTTGAACCATAATAAGAGTGCCCCCTTTGCACTTTGCATACTATTAGACACTACTATTCGGGGAAATATGGTAGTTTGCAACACCAGGGGACGAATCAAGTGCATTACTCTCCATGACCTGGACGACTTCTTATTCAGAATGGATACAAGCACCAGATTATCAGTATGCAATATTATCTTTTTGCCCTTAAAGAAACTACCCCATGTGTGAAAAGCCAGAACTATTGGAACCATCTCTAAAAAGGGTACGTCCTTCAATAAATCTGTGCCCCGCCATGCCTCAGGCCATTGGAAGAAAGTCCAAGAAGGGGCAATATGCAGCACAGCCTAATTCAGCGCCGCCTGCAGCATCAGTAAATAGTTGCAGCTCAACATTGTTGATCCATTCAGACTCTGGAAAGTAGCATGACCCATTAAAGCAGTCCAAAAATAGTAAAGGTATGTGGCCTCGGGCCGGAATATCTTAGGAAGGCCATTGATGAACCTCGCACTTGTGCACTGGCCTGGAGAGCTGGACAGATTGAGTAGCTTTCTGATAGAGTAGGGAAACGAGACCTGAAGCCTTGTTGACCTCCACCGCCAGACCTAAAATTAAACATATTGTTATGTTGAGTTACCCCAATGTTGCAATGCCAAGAAGGGTGATTGCCCGAACAACACAACCACATATGCTTGAACCCAAATTCAGTTTTGTTACACAAACTATTATTGAAGTCATAGCATTTACGGACAATGACTTTCTGGTTTATTTGGCTTAGGGGCATTAAGCATAAATAAGGGCCACAACTCTTTGTTGACCACCCCACAAAGAGCACATAGTGTTTCCACTCAGCTGAGCACCTAATCCTATGGTACTCATATACTTTAATAGGCCCTGGGTGTCTTCGGAATGGCTAGACACGTAAATGCTAACATAAACTAGGAAGGCGTCAGTCCACAATCTAATATCTCGCACTCTCTGTGATGGGGCACGAGTCTGTAACACAATTTGCCCATCTACCAATGTTAATTTTTTACCTAACTCGCCTTGTCGAGCAGGGTTCGGAGGTAGCAGACCCATGTCCACAAACTCCCCGTTTATAATTGTTTGTCGCGTGGGCGACCCTACATTTGCTCCCAATTCCGAAAAAAAACTATTTATGCCAGTGACATTACCCTCTGAGTCTTCATTCGGGTCATGTACCCACTGGTCCTCTCTGCTGGCCTGGACCTCCTCCTCCTAACCAGCCGCATTGACGCTACAATTCGGGGCGTCACTTGCTTCACTATTTCCTTTACCAACTCCTGCGATACCACGGGGTCCTACTTGTGCGCGGCTGTGGTCTCTTTCTTGGCAGGTGCCCCTTTTCCTGCGCCTTAGATGGTCCCAGCTTTTAAGACGCTTTACTCACGTACGGGCTCTTCGACGGTCTTGCCGATTGTCTTTTAGGCATCTTGTATAACTGAAATAAATAAACACCTCACCTTAACATTCCAAACACCGCAGATATCAACACCTCACATTTACATTATTATTTAAGATATTCTTATTACAATAATTAATATTAATTACTATAAATAGTGTAAAGCAAATTGCTTTTGTCTTATTACTAATTGTTGATTAGAATATATATCTCACCAATAATATATCTTAACCTACTATGGCATGAGAAGGTACAATGAAAACTGCACTTTTTATTTAATTCCACAGGGCTTGCACTGGCTTATTTTTCTACTTTCACCAGATGAAAATAATCAGAGCCAAATTGAAAACATTGGCGCCAAATATTGTCTTTATGGCACAAACTCATTTCGTGAATATGCAAGTTCACGTGGTCTTTGACTTAAATCATTAAATGTTTGGAGTTACTAAAACAAATTAAAGTTCAAGATGGAACTTTAGTTAAAGTGTCTATAAGTTCTATAGCAGAAAGCATGTTAGAACATCTCGAAACATTTAGCAATTTGAAGCACATGCTATAAAAAAAAAAGAAAGTTCCTTGAATGTTACATTTCCTGTAACTTTGTTCGACTTTTATATCTGCTTTTAACCTGGTATTTAAATTGTAAAACATTTGGAGTAAATAGAATCCTACTAATTATTCAAAACACTATGATAAGTTAAAGATGAAGTATTAGCTTCACCAGGTATTGTTTGGAGTAAAGAGCAGGCTTGAAGAATCTCAAAACATTTTTGAATTAATGAACACAAACAGTGAAATAAATAAACAACAATACGTAAGTATAAATTATTTCAATTTTTTATTTCGTGAAATAAACTTTAACATAACATATGAACAGGTACAGATCACTTAAATAATTTCATTTTCACTTCATCAAATAGACAATATACAGGTCACTTGAATAAATTATTCCAATTTTATACTCAGTTTCTATCACTTGAATAAATAATTAATTTATTTCATCTCTTAGTCTGAAGCTCATGAGTACACTACTAAGTCACTAGTCTACACATATGTTCCTGTCACTTCAGAATTCTTCGCGACTTCTGTTTAGCCCAATTCAAAAATGCGGCCTTAAATCCAAAATTCTTCAATTCAGGCCTGTCGATAGAGATTCTCATTAGATTGTCAAGAGTTTTTGTTCCCATGCTGTTTCTCAGGCACGTTTTGATGAGCTTCTGTTTGCTAAAACCACGTTCACAGTTGGCAATAGAAACAGGTAATACCAAGAGACGTTCAGCTGCCTCAGCCACAGCAGGTAACGTTTCCTTGTTTCGTATAGCCAAGTTACACACGTCCCTTGTATATTTGATGGTTTTGTGGCCACTGTCACAAACTGATTGAGCATAATTGCAAAAGTTTAACCTGGTCCTTATATCCCTCCATCCCAACTGTCCCCAAGTACTCTGTAACCACGTCAATATCCCCCTCCTTTTCAGCCATGCTAAGGACAAGATTAAACATGTCGCTTAATCCCGTCAATATCACCCCATGCAAGCATGTGAAACAACACTGAACTGGTTTTATAAATCGAGACGACAATGTAAATGCTTGATAAACACTTCAGTATTGTCCCTTTAAAATATTTCAAACAAATTAATGACAAAAGCATGTACAATTCCTTCTTAATACAGTAAAAACAAAAACTAATATTCAATCCTCTCTTTAACCCCATATATAAACTTTTCTTGTTGACTGTCGTCGACAAAATAAGATGAAACTAATTGGACAAAAGAACCCTTTCACGCAATGCAAATGGAGTAATTATGAACAAGGGAGGTAACTTGTACATCAATAGCATACATGACAATATATATATATATATATACCAAGAGGATGAATGGTAAAACTTAGGTAGACTGAATAGACTTAATATGTTTAACTGCCACTTCAGCCTGGTTTGCTTTCCTTGTTTTGAACAACACCAATCTGAACACTCTGTCTACACAATCGTATTATACATCAACCAACCAGATATTGAGGTTGGCTGAACAAAGACGTGTGACAGGTTGCAGATGACCTTCACCTTAATTATTCAGTGACTAGTAAACATACTTATCATTTGTTGTTCACATTATAAATCATAAACAACGATTGATAAATAACTATAAAATGAACTTCCTTATATAAAGCTAACGATTTAAAGGTGGCATTTTTCTGCTCCAAAATCCGCACTATTCACCGATTTCTGCGTTGTGAAGAGTTGATGTACAGTGAATGCATTGACAAGCTTGTGTACCACCCAAAATGAGTCGAAATTGCTCCATGTCCCGCTTAGCCCAATTAATTGGTATTCTCAATTTGACTGCTTCAGCGGTCTTGCTGGAAAAAGCGAGATGATAATCATAGAATTTCTCCCCATAATATGAATGTATTCTAGCAATATTCATCTCATAATCTTGCAATTCCTGTTGGCGATGGGGCCACTTTGCAGTCATAATTCTCCTGTATTTACCGAAAGCTATACGAAATTGTTCGATTGTCAGCCGTTTCTTCATTCTGTGGTCATTTCTCTTCCTGCCACGATGTGTTTGTTTTATGTGTCGGAAACAAAGTCAACCGAAGTTAACAAGCTAGCCGAAATGCAATTGACATTGACATTCTGACATTCTGAGTTCGCTTGGTGCGTTGCTATCGGGATTTGTAGATGTGTGCATACCAATAAGAGTGACGTCATTACTGTAGACATCCTCCAATGTTGGGAAATCGTCCATTTTTTATGTGGATGGGGTCGCAGTAGTACTAGTAGACGTATTAAGCCTCTTGACCGTTTCATTAAATGCCATCATTGTTAAATTAAGTGTTGTTAAACACTGCGTGAAAGGACTATCCACTGCTGTAGGAGGCACCCTAAGGGGAGGTGATCACGAGCGTCCCCTGGCGGTAGATTCTTTGTCTGGAGTAGGTGGGGCATCCTCTCCAGCAGTCTGAGAGGAATTTTTGTTGTCGCGATTTTTCTTCAGTATACCGATTTTGACAATGTTACCGGGACGTTTATTCTCTTTTTCTTGAGCTCTTCCCTTAACTCAATCACGGTCCAATTGTCCAAGTTTTCCCTATCGAAAGTTTTCTGAGCAGTTTTCCGAGGAACCTTTTCTCGTCGCCATTTTGTAAAAGTGAAAATATGACAGATAAAAATCGCGATTATATTCTTATGTCACTTCACACAATAAAACGAACTCCACAGAATTAGATAACAAAGCATATCCTTCATATATAACGTATTGGTCCATTCTGTATTTTATTTTTAGATGCCCTTATAAATTGAAAAGAAAATGCAGTAGATATTAAGGTCTACAAAACAATAGCAAACGCTGAATCAGCAAACTAATTAATGCTGTGCCAGACCCAATGAAAATATATATTCTAGTCAAATTATTAAAATGATAATGAGGTCTATTTATATATGTACTATTTATATACATTATGTTTGCCTGCGCATAGACTGGTTATGAAAATGTCAACAATAAAGTATGTTTTACATATAGTGGTCAACAAAGAAGTGAAAGTGAGTTTCCACATAAACTAAGTTTATTTTCATAAACAACAATTAAAAGCATTTTCTTGGCAATGCCAACAGCTTTTTCCGAAAGTCCATTACACATTGAATGCAGTGGGGCAGATGTCTTGTGGGAAATCCCCATTTCCAGATCAAACTCTCTGAACTCACACGAAACGAATTGTGGTACAGCTACCATCTGTATCCTTAGATATCATACGAAATTTTTTTTTCAGTAATTTTCCTCCAATAGGGACTGTGTTACCTCCACACCAGGTCAATAAAATTGTGCATAATTTGCTTTCAGTCTAGGTTTTAGATGCTTCCTTCTTTTATTCATAATGTCTCTGTCTGCAAATGTCAAAAGTTACAAACTTCCGAAAGCCATGTTAAATAGTCTTATGCTATTCTCCAACTCATCCACCATGAGCTTGTCCATCTTGGTGATGATGGGTAATCCCTCATATGTAACACAAAATTAGATTTGTCTGTCCCTTTTGAATAGTGTCGGTCAGTTTTCTCCCATCTGTAGAATTGGCGAGCATCCACCACCACAAAGGAAAGTTCCAGAACTTTCGGAGCAAACACGAATCAGTCGTTAGCAGGTTTAAACCGAAAACATCCGCCGTCAAAGACGAAGTAAAAAAGTTAATAAAACACTTTGAAATTTGAATCCAATAATTATATAGTCCTAAACTACAAAGTAAATTTCCAAAATATGCGGCCAAAACTCAACATCATTTGGGTGTACAATTCTTCGCACACCTCCTTATGTCTATTGAACAGCTGATCATTCAGGATTTTGTCGATATTTACCAAAATCAAATATCTCTAAATATCGAGCTCTGGTTCTTCATAAATGGTCAGTTTGGTTCTAAAGCTGATTCACGTGACGGGTCAAGTGTTCATCTCATGTAATTCCGATTGGCTGCTTAGCACAATAGAATATTAATATGTTTGATGGAATGATAACCTCAAATAAGAGAACAAACACAAGTGTGTTGCTATGCTGAGTTCATTCCAAGAAGTGACGCCTAGGTAATGGATAAAACAGGCAGGTAAAATATGGTATAATCTAATAACAGAAAACATGATACTGGAATTGTGGCCACCTCCTGCTGAATGAGAGATGTCGCATATCTAAAAAAGAATTCTGATTGTTGCTAGACAATTTCTGCGACCTTTTCTCTTCTTTCTCAGTCTTATCCATTGTAAATTTGTCAGTAACTGGACTGCCCATTTCATATACCTTTCTTTACTTTTGCGGTACCAGGGGCCTAATCATAGCTTTTTATTTCCGATTTGCAGTGCAAATACCATGTGTCTTAAAACTCTTTGTATAATTAGATCTGGCATTTTTGACAGATCCCCTTTATTTTTTATTCTTTCCATGGCTTTCAAAGTGGGGACCATGGCAGTGCCCAAAATCTTTGAACTCCTTGATCGTTCAAATCAGCCTTCTGTTTCAGTTTTAATGTGTCCCACAGCTCTTAGTGTACCTGTGGCACCTGCAGTCTTTTAGTGTTTTCAGGGCACAAATGTTTATCAGTCGTAATCTTTAATTGTTTGTCTCACATTTGCTGATCTATTGCTTTTTCAGCCAACTTCCAGTTGCTCATCAACAGCCAGACCAAACGTTTGCTCTTCAGCATACTCACTCTCCAACTCAGACTAGAGAGTATCTGATTTATTTTTGTCTCCTGTGACCAGTTTGGGATTCATTACCATGTCCAATCAAAATTTGATGTTTCTGATCGCGTTTCTCCTTCTACCAGTTCATCTTCATTTTCTTTGAAGCATCGATAGCGGACGCTGTTCCCTCTTTATTTTTCCCCTATGGCCAAATTTCTCCAAGGGATTTTCCCTAATTGAAACTCATTTCCTTCCTTAATGGATTGGTGGAGCCAGTGTTTCACTAGCTTCACCTGCCCACACTCTGTATAATTCCCTCCCACGTTTTGCAACCAGTTATTGAGCGGGATTTTGGCCTCACTGTAGTCTACCATAAAGTATGGTGGGTTCCAGTTTGGGTTCCATTCTTGTAAAACTGCAAGAGCTTCTAGTATTGAACCAGTGTGTTCATCTTTAACAACAAACTCTGCTACAGGAGTAGAATAGAATAAATTAATTTAACCGTGGGTCATATAGCAAGACATGTAAATCCCATGATACATAACAATAGCAAATGATATTATCAGAATAGAACATAACATTGCATACGGTAACTAAGGCTTGATTCTGATTAATCTGAAACACAGTTAAATGAAGCTTATCTTGACCAAATAATAGCAAAGCATGAGTGTAATCTACGTAGTTTGCAAGACTAGAAAGAAGAATGGCAAAGAATACTTGGTGGTCTTGTATGTGACATCAAGCAAACACGAAGTATTGTCATAACTTTTCAGTTAGTCTGTTTGCCTCTTTTGCTGATGAATGTATATAGATTTATTATTTTCCACTATGTATTTGGAAGCAACTGTGGAAGGGCAAAAGTAAAATGTTCTATTCATCTCCTTCCATCCTCAAATGTTTTTTTGAAGATTGTGTTGGTCCAGGTCAACTAATCGTCCAGCAGTAATGGCACTATGAATGTGGTTTTTCTTATCCCGAGATGTTGGATAATAGGACCTGTCTAGAGGCGAAGGCTTGATCAAATCTTTTGATGTTTCACTTTCGACATATAATTTCAATGTCTTTTTGACAATTGGAACTGATGTTATGCCTGAAGTTACAAGATCGTGTATTTTGTCTTTCACTTTTTGGTGTACTCGCTTAGCCATCCCAGATTCTGTTGTAATCGAATGATTTGTGTGCTCTTCTTCCAAAGGTAAGGTGATGTATATTCTTGTTTCTGGAATATAATTTTCTTCTTGCGCAATATGTTCTAATCGAGTCTTGCATCATACAGTACTAGGAACATATTCTACAAACATGTGACGAGTACGGAACAGAACAATTCGACAATCAAACAAACCATTTAATTCAGAAGATTGAGAATGCGAAACGCGGTGTATTTACGTTTCGGTACGCATTGAAATAAATTGTTTGTGTTTTTCTTATTTTACGATGCACTCTCCAGAATAAATATTATTAAATAGGGATATATATGAACAACACCAGTTCTGTTAAATAATATAATTTGCATGTTGCATTCAAATGCATGTTTTATATGTGGAAAATATGGCCACAGCAGCTTTATATTGTCGAACCCAAGGTCGGAGTGTCTCATCCCTTATTCTCTGCCATAGCTTGCTATTGCAATCAGATCTCACATCGCTTTGTGGTTGGTACCGCCTTGTACAATTGCTCTTGCTTATAAATGCCAGCTTACATGTAATTATTGCTCTTGATGCTTATTGCTCTTGCTCATTACAAATGCTAGCTTACATGTAATTATTGCTCTTGCTGCTTATTGCTCTTGCTGTTTACAATTATATTTTAAGCTCCAAAAAATTAGAGGGTACACGGGTTATGCACAATAGATACGGGCAACACCCTAATCTCTAATTATGCCATATAGTTTTGAAATTGTTAAATCGATAATACTATGAATTATAATGTCGATAGACCGGACACCCTCCAGGACCAGGATGATCACCATTGGTAAAGCCGTTGGTCAAGGGAGATAATCCAGTTGTACGACCTGGCTTACTAGATAAATGTGTCACAAGGATACTCTCCGAAGCTGGATGATCACCAGTGTAACCCAGTGAAGCCATGACCAAGGGAGATAATCCATCGAACACATTACTGATGAGACACTCCGAACCCTTGTCCGGTAGAATTACGCCACAGCAAATTAAAACCTAAATTTGTCCCCCAATTGTAGCGGACAAGAGTCTGTCATAATGTATTCAATTCAATCTAACAAGATTTGGGTTGGCCACAAAAGCTTCAATAGATTTTTTGAATGAATTAAATAGCAAATCATTGCCTTCTTTTGTCAGATGTGTGCCATCACGTTTGTTAAACAAGCTGACATCAGCCATTCTTATACTGTGAGCTATAATGCGACCAGCAGGGTTCTTGCATACAGCCGTCCGTGCGGCTCTATTAATACGTTTGTGCTTTTCTTCCATAATGTGTATTTCATTAGGTTCCGCTCCCCGCCAGCATAATCTTGGAAGTATATCAGTCCAAACTAAGGTTGAACCCGCCAATGTAGAAAAAATGTACTTAATATCTTTTTCAATTTTTTTAATAAGAGAAAACGTTTTATTTTGGACAATATTATTCCCTCCAATATGGAGTACTAGCATTGCCGGTTTGCGCCTAAATAACCTCTCACATTGCAACTTTTGTAACAAACCTTCCCATTTCATCCCACCGGTCCCAAACCAAAATATTTGTATTCCCTCACCAAGCTCCAAACTCTCATCTCCTAATTCCCATGCCCTCTCGCCAGCATTTCTCACCAATGAATCGCCTACTATCCATATATCTGTAATATTATGACAATTCATTATCAATTTTGCTGGCAAACAATAAAACGTGAACCTTTTAGCCCAAAAGTAGCCTAAACATTATAGTAGCCTTAATTGCCGGATTGCTGAGGGTACTGCAATTTTCCCTTGTGATCTAAACACCTACAATCTAATATAACTTTTGTAAGCATTCGATCCCCATCTGCCCAATAATTTTATATCTTCGCTACTGACGCCTTCCATACTTAAGGTAGTAGCCCTGCCGATTCTAAATGAATGGCTTTTATATTTGCCAGCCGGCAGTCCTAAATACTTAATGACTTTTGTTAGGACTGCAGAAAATTGACCTCTTGTTAACTGGGACTTATTCGAATGGCAAAAAAGTAAACCATCCTGTTGAAGTCTCACATTCATATATTCATACAGTGCCTTTACACAGCAACAGTTACTTTTACTGTTTTTTGGTATACGCAAAACAACTGGCCTACCCCTTTGATTTGTTTTTGAAATTCGTACGGTTACAAGTATCGCCAAATCTTTTTCAAACTGCACGTCATGAATCGTTAATGGCCTGTTTGAATCTACTTGTGTTGTGAATACCAATTCTCTGACTCGAAATAAACCGAAATACGCTCACATAAAAACTGCTCTGAAGAGTAATGTTTCATACCCCGAAAAGCAAATATACTTTAATGAATCACATATTTTTTGCAGCAGACTCCCTGTTATTGGTGCTCTTGTATCTTTTCGTTGGCGTAACCGCCGAGAACCTTCGAGCAGTTTTTTAACAATGAAATTGTCTGTTGGATCGGGTACATCATTTATTTTATGATAAAAGCTAATACCGGATATATAAGTGGTTATACTAGACGGCGCGTATCCAGTCTCAAAGCAATAAGATATATATAAAACAATTTGTGATTTTGGTATTGGCCATTCTTGTGGTAATTTGTATAGATTACGGAATTTGGCAATAGAAGTTAACGCGTTTTTATAAACACCCTGGGTGTTAGCAGCCATACTTGCAGTCACGAGCCTTCTGGCTCCGGACTCTTCTGCGACAAGGACTATCACAACCTGACTTCTATGGTGATGTGATTTATAAACTTCTTAAGATTCTAGGTCATGATCACTTTCATACTATCTTTGTTAAACTTGACCCTATCATTTTGCAACGTACTGCATGCTTGGTGGTGGACCCTTTTACAGTTCGCCACTATGCTTTCCTCTTTAATTGTACGATGACCAGACAGGCTGTGGACCCTATGATGACGCCTACCTAAAGCCCATTGGGACGGTGGCGTTTGATGTTTGTCCATGATCTTTCTTGTCGTGCCCTTAATGGTTTATTCTCTTACTGCTCTGGCTTCTGCAAAGTCATTGAGTACCTTCATTGTGGCTTTCTAGGCTATTGTTTCTTTTGTATTATATTTACACGAGCATATTTGTGTTTTACTTATATTGCCTATTGATGCTGCCTTGTTGGTTAGAGATTAGTTCATGGCGGGGATTTATTTATTTACACTGTCCTGTTTTAATGGGATGACAGTACGGTAAGTGTGAGGTTTGGTGCACCCTAGAACCGGTTTAAACCCCCAGTGGCCTACTTTGCCACTGACCGTTCCAAGGCGGTAGCCCTATTGTCAACCCTTTTTGTGTTTGTGATGTCGTTTGCATTAGTAGCTAGTTGGTGGAATTTGTTGATCTGTAATCGATAAAAACTGTCTGTTAGAACATTCATTTTCCCACTTATATGGGTTGATTTGACCGCAATATTTAAATCTAAGCATCTTAAAGTGAATGCTCTCAGAAGAATCATCACTCTAACCGATTTTGAGGTCATTGAATTGATGATATGTACCACCGACATATTGTCACATCGAAACAAGATCTTCTTATTGCGTAATCTAACCCCCAAATATACAGGGACACCAATAGAGGAAAGAACTCCAGTACTGTAATATCATCAATAATACCGAAATTGAACCATTCCGCGGGCCATGTAGCACATATCCATTTACCCTCGAAATATGCTCCGAATCCCAGACCAATTCCTGCCGCGCTATCTGTATACAGCTGGACATCAGCATTAGACACCCAATAACGGTCATGGAAAACTGATATACCATTAAATTGTTTGAATAATGTTAACCACATGGCCAGATCTTGTCGTATCCCTTTATTGATTCTGATATGGTGATGCGGTTTCGTAAGGCCACAAATTGAGTCAATAAGCCGTCTACAAAAAGGTCATCCCGGTAGGATTGCTCTACATGCAAAATTAAGTACTCCAATCAAGGATTGCATCATTCTTAAAGTAGCTTTTTCTTTAGATAATATTTCTTGATTTTTTTCAATAATCTCCTCTATTTTTTCTTTGGGAATACGTATAACCATTTCCTCAGAATCAATGTCAATACCGAGGAAACAAATCTTTGTTTTGGGACCCTCGGTTTTATCTTCTACGATAGGCACCCCTAAGCTTTGCATACACTTGTGAAAATGCATCATAAGACCCTCACATTCGGTAGTGTTTTTTCTGCCGCCAAACAGAAAATCATCGAGGTAGTGTATAACTGTACGGACTGGTGCATTGTTTTTTATACAAAATTCCAGGAAGGTAGCAAACTTCTCAAATGTACTGCAGCTTATTGAACATCCAAAAGGCATGCACTTATCGAAATAGTATTTTCCTTCAAAATGGAAACCAAGTAGGTCAAAATCATCTGGGTTAACAGGTAACAATCGAAAAGCTGATTTTACATCTGATTTTCCTAGTAAACACCCCTTTCCCTATTCTTGAACCATGTGGACTGCCTCATCAAAATTTGTGTACTGGACAGTGGATAATTTTTGATCGATATAGTCATTCACTGAATATCCCCGTGGGTATGACAGATGATGTATTAATCTAAATTCCCCTTCGACCTTTTTAGGAACTAAACCAATGGGTCATACTCTCAAATTATGTATTGGTCTTGTGTTAAAAGGACCTGCAACCCTGCCCTCTGAAACTTCTTTATCAATTTTCGTTTTAACAACACCGGGATTAAGATTTGCAGATTTTAAATTTTTTGCTTCTGTTGAAACCCGTGGGCCTACATACTGTATTGGAAAACCCTTGGTAAACCCGTTTAAAATGAACTGTGCATCTACATGTTGATATTTTAACAACTCTATTTCAAGATTTTTAATTTTGATTGGTGTGACTGCTAAACTGTACAGCTCGTCTTCCTTAATGCCTTGCATATGGCCATGGCCGCCCCCCTCTGTTAAATCTACCTCTGAATTTCCGAAATGCATGAGACCCCCTTTGTGTATAAGGATTCGGGGCGGTAAATGCAGGCGATGCGTTTGTGCTTACCGCTGGGCAGTTCCATCTGCCATGTTGGTTGGCATTGCATACTGCACACACGTGACTGTATTTGCAGTCACGATATGTACAGTTACCCCTGTTGAAGTCATTACAGGAAGATATTTTTTGTTTATTTGCATTAGTATTGTTAAATCTGTAGTCGGGTGTGTGCTGGTTGAACGTAGCATTCGAGCCCAGATTGACCGACATGACCCTTAACCAAAGATCAGGGTTGATAGTAGCCCATGATGCAGGCTTGACCGATTGCCGTAACCTGAATTGTTCATCGTACACTCTCCAGGCATAGCCTGTGTGACGATATGCCGCTTCCCTGATTATTGCAATATACTGAATCAACTCTGCAGCCTTGTCATGCTTTTGAATGTATATGCTGGTAAATATTAAAAATGCATCAGTCCATTTTTCAATGGTACTGATCTTTTCATTGATGCTGCGTGGTTTTGATTCCAGAATACCATTTGCATTGACTTTTAAAGTGCCGCCACCAGCACACAATTCCAACAACTCAATGTTGCCTTGATAATATTGATATATTTATATACTGATTCTGCCATATCTTCTGGCATATTTGGGCTGGGACATGTATAGCTATATCGTCCCCTCCACACCTCATTGGCTGCATATCGGACATGCCAAAATCTGTATCAGGCTCACCAAGACTGGTGTCGCGTGTATTTATGTCCATGGGTAATATCCCGGAGGATTTTAATACCTTGTCAAAATCCACGAAATTATTTGTGGAGTTCTTACCCTTCGACCCTGAACTCTGATCGCCATGTAACTGGACAATTTCGTCCTCGCCTTCGGATTCCGAGACCGGCCTTGTCTCAATTTCCTCGTATTCGAACTCCGGGACCGGCCTGGTCGCTGTTCGTCCCTTCTTTTTGGGCACTACTGGCTTTGTCGACGTGCTCCTCGTTTGCCTACGCTTGGCTCTAGCATCCCGCCTTGGTTTGCCACGTCCAGACATAATGATTGTGTTGTTATAAAGACGATTAACGGCGATAACGATAGCGAAAGTAAATTAATAACAATTTAACTTTTGCCGATACAGGAAAAGGAAGTATTCCTTTTTCGCGTTTGCGCACACGAATTTTTCCTATTATTCGTACTAATCAGTTCGACCCCAGGCATTTCAGCTACCGCGGTCGTCCACGAAAATAAAACTGGCTATTTCAGGTGGCAATAGCCAATCTTATTTTATTTTTAGCTCTACTGGCCAACGGCCAGCAGAGCTTATGGGATGGTGTGTTGTCTGTCGTCCGTCGTCCGTCTGTCTGTCGTCTGTCTGTCGTCTGTCGTCCGTTAACTTTTCTTCAAACGACTTCTCCTCAGAAACCGCTTGGCTAATTTTGACCAAACTTCACATGGATGATCCTTAGATGAATGCTTTTTAGATTTTTTCAAATTAGGTCAGCGCTACATCCAAGATGGCTGCCATTACCATATATGGTCGAAACCTTAAAAAATCTTCTTCTCCAGAACCGCTGGACAGATTTCAACAGTTTTTAGCTCTACTGATCAGAGATCAGCAGAGCTTATGCCGTGGTGCGGCGTCCGTCGTCCGTCCGTCCGTCTGTCCGTCTGTCCGTCCGTCTGTCCGTCCGTTAACTTTTATTTGTAGCGGCTACTCCTCTGAAACTACTGGATGGATATTCATAAAACTTTACAAAAATGTTGCCCATGAAGTCTAGTTGATCCTAGCAAAAATTCATGTTGATGTGAAATCCAAGATGGCCGCCAAAGCTAAAAATAGATTTTTTAAATACAAGTTTGTAGCGACTACTTCTTGAAAACTATAAGTGATATTGATATGGGACTTTTTCTAAAATGATCAGCATGACATGATGTTGGTCCTTGTCGAAAATCGTTTTGATTTGACGATAAACATGGCTGCCAGCGGCCATCTTTGTTTACATAGAGTTATATAATGAAAACTTGTAGCGACTACTCCTCTGAAACTACTTGACGGATTTTCATGAAACTTCACAGGAATGTTGCTCTTGATGTCTAATTGATCCTAGCAAAATTTCAGGTCGGCCGGAAATTCAAGATGGCCGCCACGGCTAAAAATAGATTTTCAAAAAAACAGTTTGTAGCGACTACTTCCTGAAATCAAAATCGATCAGTAGAGCTTCAAGGTCATTGACCTCTTGTTTTTTTTAAATGATCGCCAACGCCTAGACTACCAAATTTGTTCAAATAAAGTTCCCGGGGTCAAAAATGGCCGTGCCCCGGGGATCCAAAGTTTGTATATTGAGGTTTTGCATGTTTTTCATATAGACATATAGGATTTTTTTTTAAAAAATCTTCTTCTCTGAAACCACAAGGCACAGAGCTCTCATGTATTACATGTAGCATCAGCTTATTGTCCTCAACTAAGTTTGTTCAAATGGTGACCCTGGGGTTAAATTTGTTCCCGCCCAGGGGGGTCACAGTTTTACAGAGACTTATATAGGATTTCTTTTTAAAAATTCTTCTTCTAGGAATCTACAACAGAACAGAGGTTTGATATTTTGCATTTACTATAAGCTTATGGTCCTTTACCAAGTTTGTTCAAATGGTGACCCTCGGGTCACATTTGGCCCCGCCCCAAGGGTCACATGTTTTACATAGACATGTATAGGGAAAAACTTAAAAAATCTTCTTCTCTGAAACTGCAAGAGCCAGAGGTTTAATGTTTTGCATTTGCTATAAGCTTGTGGTCCTCTACCAAATTTGTTCAAATGGTGACCCAGGGGACACATTTGGCCCCAACCCGGGGATCACAGTTTTACATAGGCTTGTATAGAGAAAAACTAAAAAAAATCTTCTTCTCTGGAACCACATGGCACAGAGCTCTCATGTATTACATGTAGCATCAGCTTATGGTCCTCTATTAAGTTTGTTCAAATGGTGACCCTGGGGTCAAATTTGTCCCCGCCCCGAGGGTCACAGTTTTACATAGACTTATATAGGATTTTTTTTTAAAAAATCTTCTTTTCGGAATCGACAGGAGCCAGAGGTTTGATACTTTACATTTATTATAAGCTTATGGTTCTTTACCAAGTTTGTTCAAATGGTGACCCTGGGGTCACATTTGGTCCCGCCCCAAGGGTCACATGTTTTACATAGACATGTATAGGGTAAAACTTAAAAAATCTTCTTCTCCGAAACTGCAAGAGCCAGAGGTTTAATATTTTGCTGTTGCTATAAACTTATGGTCCTTTACCAATTTTATTCAAATGGTGACCCTGGGGTCACATCTGGTCCCACCCCGGGGGTCACAGTTTTACATAAATGCTTGTATAGGGAAAAAATGAAAAACATCTTCTTCTCTGGAACTGCAAGAGCCAGAGGTTTAATATTTTACATTTGCTATAAGCTTAAGGTCCTTTACCAAGTTTGTTCATATGGTGACCCTCGGGTCACATTTGACCCCGCCCCAAGGATCACATGTTTTACATAGACATGTATAGGGAAAAACTTAAAAAATCTTCTTCTCTGAAACTGCAAGAGCCAGAGGTTTAATATTTTGCATTTGCTATAAGCTTATGGTCTTTTAACCAATTTGTTCAAATGGTGAGCAATTGGTCACATTTGTCCCCACCCTGTGGGTCACAGTTTTACTTCTTCTTCTCTGGAACCACATGGCACAGAGCTCTCATGTATTACATGTAGCATCAGCTTATGGTCCTCTACCAAGTTTGTTCAAATGGTGATCCTGGTGTCAAATTTCGACGAGCCCAGGGGGTAAAAGTATGGACGTTTTCATTTACAGCCCTGTAGAATGGTGGGATGCACAGCTAGGACTGTAATTAGACATGTTTCTGTGCGCAATGATAGGCAGTTTAGAAATGATGCAACACTATTCACTGCAAGAGCTCGTGCAAATTGATCAAGCTTCTCTGTAAACTTCCCAGGGAAAATGCTCGATGAATGTATCAGCTCCAACTATCTTTATTCATCCTGTGTAGTTCACCATAACACGAAGTAAAATTACGTCAAGCCCGGATCCCTGTTGAAACGTGCCTATATGGCATCGATACGTTCTTATGTCAACGCCCATTCTGATATCTGAAATGTAAAAGATATGTGTAAAATAGCCATAAACTTATAAATGATGAAAAATAATAATCATTGCAAGTCAAACTACTGATTGAAGCGGTTTTCTTTGATGAACAACACACACTGGTAAAGGCTCATATTGAAAACAACAACAAGATGCTCAAGTATTGCAAAGCAGTACACGTCCTATAGCCCCTACCGGGCATTTTTTTAGTAACAATGACTGTTGTTTCAATGTCTCGAATGTATTCTAGGTATGGGTATAAACGCCATGAAAACACTGATGCTGCTTGCAAAGGTTCTCATTTATTTTGCACCTTTCACAATAATCATAATTTTCATATGTCCCTTCTTTTTTACTCACAAATTGATCAAGCTTCTCTGTAAACTTCCCAGGGAAAATGCTCGATGAATGTATCAGCTCCGACTATCTTCATTCATCCTGTGTAGTTCACCATAACACGAAGTAAAATTACGTCAAGCCCGGATCCCTGTTGAAACGTACCTATACGGCATCGATACGTTCCTATGTCAACACCCATTCTGATATCTGAAATGTAAAAGATATATGTAAAATAGCCATTAACTTATAAATTAAGGCAATTGGCAATTTAAACGCCTTTAAACTTCCCAGGGAAAATGCTCGATGAATGTATCGGCTCCGACTATCTTTATTCATCCTGTGTAGTTCACCATAACACAAAGTAAAATTACGTCAAGCCCGGATCCCTGTTGAAACGTGCCTATACGGCATCGATACGTTCCTATGTCAACACCCATTCTGATATCTGAAATGTATAAGATATGTGTAAAATAGCCATTAACTTATAAATTACGGCAATTGGCAATTTAAACGCCTCTATTGCAGATGGCTGGTTTTACTCCGAAGGCATAGCCAATGTTTGGCTCCCTTACTGGTTAAAATTAAAGACTACAGTACATTGCTAAAGTTTTACCCCCAATCCTTTCCTTAAATTCCTAATCGCTACACCCCTCTACACATGTCAGTCTTTGCTATTCTCCTGGATATCCATCTCATACACTGGCCAAAAGATCTAACTAGACCCCTAATACTATTCTAGGTATGGGTATAAACGCCAAGAAAACACCGATGCTGCTTGCAAAGGTTCTCATTTATTTTGCACCTTTCACAATAATCATAATTTTCAATTTGAATTTGAACGAAAAGTAATCAATTTTACAGATTATAAATTAGACGAAATACAATATCAGCATATTGTTACATCCTTTCTTCTTTATATTAATAAACAAACAAAAATGCAAGCATTACAACATAAGTCCAAAACACTTGTTATTACAGTGCAATATCCAAATTCACTTCTTCTTTTTTTGACTAGACATCAGAAACATTCCATTATCTCATTCTTCGTTCTGCATGCTTTGACTATTAAGCAACCTATCAATACCTGTATTGTGATTTATATTGAGTAATAAAGTAATATACAATGTAATGAATTTGAATAAATTATAAAAGAAAGAAACAACTGTGATCCCCTGCAGCCTGTAACTGAGAACAGAAGTGGGTGGGGTACAGCACTGCTTTTGCCTGGGATGGGAGCCACACCGTCAGAAGGAACACCAGGAAGTATCTGACCATATACTTTTCACTTAGGAGGGTTGCCCTGACCATCAGAAGGAACCTTAGCCTTTGTTCAATAGCACTCGGCAACCAGCGGTAGTGTAAGCATCCAACATCGCTAAATACTGAAATATATGAAAAGAACAACAGAAACTAGCACTGACTGTAATTATTCAAAACATGTAAAACAATATGGGAATACGAAATAAAACTAATAAAACACAACGTGGAAAAGAAACAAAATTTGAGTCACCTGATTTGCCTGTCCATTTTAGAACACTGACGAGCGGAAAAAGAGGATGAAACTTCGTTCTGATTCCGGAGGTTAGTGGGTTACTAATTAGCGGCTCCCTTATTGGCCGCGGTCCCGGTAAGGGAATTTGGTCCCTTCTATAGGAGATTTAGGTGCAATTTTCTCAATTCAGTCCTTTAACTCCTCCTAAGAAGTTGTACAGCTTGGCCTTGACTTCTGCCATAACCTCTAAGAAATTGTTCGCCATTCTTCACAATGCCGGATTTCGGACCCCAAAATGTTACCCGGTATTAATCTGTAAAACAGAGTTATGTTTATTATGTCCATGTAAATGGTAAATGCGGACAACCTTTTGCCAATCAGCGTATTTCATCCGTCTTCCTTAGATGCAACAGACACCGGATGGCCCGCTGATGAGAATTTCATGGTTATCTCGTCATAATGTCAAACCGTTTATGCAAAAGTGAAGCCAAGTCTGTGAAGTTCTCTTTTTGGTGTTCCCGGCTTTCTGTTGAAACCTAGACAACCACTTCAGAGTCATATCTGGAAAATGTATTTTTCATAAATTTAATTTAACTTAAATAATACTCCAAGTATAAGTACTTCCTTAAACTACAAAATGACATTTTCCACTAATAAACTAGTTGTTTTAACTCTTAAGTTAAATATTAAAAATGTGTACACTGAATTTGTGCTTTAAAATATTGGAAGCATATACATGCATAACTGTACCTACAAATACATGTAGTACTTAACGGAAATGCAAAATCAGTAATCATAAACTGTACCATAGATATGCGGTTAAGGATCAAGAAATTGAAATTTGCAGTTTTGTACGCAACCTTAAATACAAAATCCAGTTACTGTAACAATCGTGAACGCTTGACCAACCTCGTCATTCTTCGGGATCCCGCACTTTGAGCTCATATCTAACACTTGATCTTCCATTATGGAGTTCAATGGTGTGACCACAATAATTATCATGGGTTCTTTTAGATCGCGATCTTTTGACAAAAAAAATGGGAGCAACTGAAAAATTATGCTCTTCCCTTAGCCCGTTGGTAATACGGCAATAGTCTTCTTTTTTTCAAATACACTGCGCAGCGTCTCCACTTGTTTATCCTTTAAATCAAACGAAATACCTAACTTTTCTTTAGCAAACACCCACTGAATACACACTGCACATGTTAAGATTACACATCAAAATCTATCACTATATATAGCATAAAAGTTCCAATCAAATGCATGAATCAATGCATGGTGACATCAGTGAACAGTCTTGCAACTTGCTTTTACTTACCTGTAAAACAGAGGGCAGAAGAGTCTTTATTGCACATGGCTGGTTTTACTCCTAAGGCATAGCCAACGTTTGATTCCCATCACTTTTGTAACTGACTAAAGGTACTGGTTAAAAATTAAAGACTACAGTACAGTGCTAAAATTTTACCCTCAACCCTTCCCTTAAATTCTTAATCGCTACACCCCATACACATTTCAGTCTTTGCTACTCTCCTGGATATCCTTCTCATATGTCCCTTCTTTTTCACTAACAATTTCATCAAGCTTCTCTGTAAACTTTCCAGGGAAAATGCTCGATGAAAGTATCAGCTCCGACTATCTTTATGCATCCTGTGTAGTTGACATTGACTTGAAGTAGAATTACGTCATTACCAGTTCCCTTTTGAAACGTGCTTATACGGCATCTGTAAGTACTTATGTCAACACCCATTCTGATATCTGAAATGTCAAATATATGTGTAAAATAGCCATTGACATAAATGATGGAAAATAGTAAGCTTTACAAGTCAAACTACTGATTGAAGCGATTTTCTTTGATTAGTGAAAAACACTCATTGGTAAAGGCTCATATTGAAAACAACAACAAGATGCTCAGGTATTGCAAAGCAGTACACGTCCTATAGCCCCTACCGGGCATTTTTTTAGTAACAATGACTGTTGTTTCATGTCTCGAATATATTCTAGGTATGAGTATAAATGCCATGAAAACGCCGATGCTGCTTGCAAATGTTCTCATTTATTTTGCACCTTTCACACTAATAATAATTTTCAATTTGAAGACTTTAATATCAAAAACATTCCATTGTCTCATTCTTGGTTCTACATGCTTTGCCTATTAAGCAACCTATCAATACCTGTATAGTGATTTATATTGAGTAATAAAGTAATATACAATGTAATGAATTTGAAATAACTATAAAAGAAAAGAAACAACAACATTAAACTGTGATGATTTGCAAAGAACTTGGATCCTGAAATAATCAAGTGGTTAAGTGTTTATTCTCCTTGATTTGGCTAACTAGCTGTCCGATAGATACGTAATTAACTGTCAGATGTGTATTAGTGTATCATATGATCTCATCGCTCTAAATCATATTCAGTCTTTAACCCTGTATAGCAATCATTTTTTGTATGAACATTCATAGTCTTGTAAATGTTTCGGTTTAATTGTTTCTCCCACTGCCAGTTTGAGAATGAACTGGATGTGTTGTTGGTTGTACTACATTTTCTGGTGGTGTTTGAACAGCATTTTCTTGATCCATTGGTTGACTTGGTGTTTGTACAGCATTTTCTCGATCCGGTGGTTGGATCATGACAGACCTCTCTATTTCTGTTTCAAAGGTATATTCATCATCGATTACTGGTGGACTGACTTTAAATGTTTCACCTGATTGGCTTGTATGCCTTCTATTTCTACGCAACATATTTCGACCACCTTCAGTTTTATGTTGCTATGGTTGCGAAGCTCCTAGTTTCACAGGTGGTTGGATCCTAACGAAATCTCCTTCTGATATCTGGTAAGTCCTTCGCATTCCTGTTATAGCATACTGTAGTATACCTGTCTTGATTTAGTTGTCTCCCTTTCATTTTGTGTTTTCTTGGAGTCAACTAGTTCTGGTACGAGTTGTTTCTCTGTGACGGGAACAAGTGTTTTTGTTCTGCGGTTCATTAATCTCTCGACAGGTCTCGTCGTAAAACCCTGTGTTGGCGTGTTTCACCAATTTAAGATTGCCAAGTAAGGATCATACTTGCTGTGTTTCGATTCCTTCCCATTACTTTGAGGGTACATTGGTGATGAGGTTTTGTGTTCAAATTGCCAGTTTCTTGAGAAGTTTTTAAACTCTTCAGAATTAAACTGTGGCCCATTATCTGAGAATGACCCCAAATGGAATTTATTGAGCAGAAACCATTTTTTCTATTTTTAATAACAGTGACCTTGACCTTGATCCCAGTGGCCTCAAATGCAATCCCAAACTTGCTTTTTATTTGCATCAAATGACTTCTTGCTAGCTCTCAGTTCCTGGATTCATAAGGTATTCTTCCCGCTCAGAGTAATGGTGTACTACCCGAGGATAACATTCCTTTGTTTCATGAAATGTCCAGGCTCTTATTTGGGTAATTGTTTTCCAATCTTCTCCAAACTTCTTCAAATTGTATATGGGCACAATTAATGCCTTGGCTTAATTCAATAATCGACCCCATCGCCTCAGTTATTCCATGGCCTAAGTTATGGCCTTGGAATAATAAAAATTCATGAAATTAATGTCTGAAAGATAGTTTCCTTATTAATATGTTAAGTAAGTGCCAGGGCATCCGTGTCCTATAGACATATTTCTAGCTACCCTTCAGTTGATGCTCTGGTTGTGTACTCTGTAGCTCAACAACATCTTTAGTTGCCGACTCCAAGGCTATAGCAATTTCAATTGCCTTTACATATGTTAATACCTTCTCTGCCAAAAGCTTTATTTGAATAGCTTCAGTCTTTAAACCACAAACAAATATGTCACAAAGAGCATCATTTAAATTGGCCCCAAATTCACAATACTCAGAAAATTTCCTAACACTAACGTTGAAATCTTGAACAGGTTCCTCCATTTTTTGATATTTTTTTTATGGAATCTAAATCTGTCTGCAATATCAATGGTTTCAGGTTTAAGTGTTTTGGTGACAATTCACACAAATCATTGTATAACTTTGTAGAAGGCATATCAGGTGATGTTATGTGTATGTCTTGTTTTGTTTTGCTAATTTTCCCTTTTTTTCATGGAAGGAAAGCCTATTTAAATCTGATCTAATCCCTTCATTGGAACGATCCGGTTTTTCCTAGTCTTCAAGAGACCTTGCAATATCATGCACATGTTGCAAATTGAGTGCTGTCCCCTTTTCCGAAGGGCATTTTTCGATGACTTGATTACTTGATCATGCATGTGTTCATTTACTGCTTCTGTATAACCGAATTCCCAAGTTTCTGCTTTCATCCGCAGCCTACTGCGTAGTGATAAATTGTTCAATGGTTTCATCAGATATCTGGCACATTGTTCTGAGTGCATGCCACTCAAACGGAATGTTCGACTGCTTCTGATACTCGTCAGACCCATTTTCTATAAAAAACTTCCAACTCACGGTATTAATTTTTTAAGTATTTCTTATAAATTTGATAGACAGAGACCCTGGTTCCAGCTGGTCATAGTGAATAATAGGAGTCATCAGTGCCTCACGGCTTTAAACTTTTTAATCCTCCTCGTGCGTTTTTCACTATGCCTGTTGTAAATTTTACAAAATGACGTTTATTCCGTTGGTTATACCCCAAAGATAACTGTTCCGTGAATACACCAATATGCTCAGATCCAGCTCTGAAACCAGAAACTTTCCCATTGTAATAAAAAACAGCGTTGCTCAACCCCTGCAACGCCTCCACAGAAAATACAACCGTTCCCCAAGTCATCTCTCGTCCTCGGGTGAAACTGGTTCAGCACTTTTTTTCAAGCCCTACTCCTTTATTCATCAGCTGTCTCATGCTAGAATCATTCTAGACTACAAAGCCTTGCAAAAACTCGATAATGAAGGGTCATCTGTCCTAAACAAATAACACATGTTTTTCTCATTTAGGAAATCTTTTCGCTCTGCATCAGATTTTGGTCTTGTAAACGTGCACTTGTTACTTTTTTGTCCTGTCTAGGTACAGGCAACCATTTCCTCGTGTAAACACCTACACCATCAGTTCTTTAACTGCCGCTGTTAAGTTCGGGCACTTAGTCATGCGATTTTCAACATCATCCTGTGAAAAATAACAAAATATTACATATTTGTCTGTGATTTGTATAGGAAATACTGGGAATAGAAAAGCTATATCTACTCGTTTGCTCTACTGGGAAATATATTTCCCAGTACGGAACATTGCTCGGCCTTTTCCGTCAGTGGCGGGAATGCCAAATGACGTTCCGATTGTTTTACGGACGTCTTCGTCAGATTCCGCCACTAGGAAATAACGATTACGGAAATTAACGAAGAGTTCCGGTTCCACTTGTTTTGTTTGTATGACGTAATGTCGTCTTGGATGATGTAACGTCGTCTTGGCATTCTAGAAATATTAATAAAATATCATTTTAAATTATGTAATATATAGTTTAATAACCAGTGTTTTTGAGATACTGAAAATATCTCTCCGCACTCATTCTTATATCGAGGCCATTTCTCTACCTCGGGAGATATTTCCCGTATCTCAAAAACACTGGTTATTAAACTCTATATATCACACCAGCAAATAAAGAATACTAAACAAGCATGTGGCTGTTTTAATCAAAATCAACACTTACTCAAAGTTCTAACGACTACTCCTCTGAAACTACTTGACGAATTTTCATGAAACTTCACACGAATGTTGCTCTTGATGTCTAATTGATCCAAGCAAAATTTCACCATGGCTAAAAATAGATTTTCAAAATACAAGTTTGTAGCGACTACTTCTTGAAAACTATAAGTGATATTGATATGGGACTTTTTCTAAAATGATCAGTATGACATGATGTTGATCCTTGTCAAAAAAAAAATTGATTTGACGTTCTGGTGGCCATCTTTGTTTACATAGAGTTATATAATGAAAACTTGTAGCGACTACTCCTCTGAAACTACTTGACGGATTTTCATGAAACTTCACAGGAATGCTGATCTAGCTATCAAAAACCTATCAGTAGAGCTTCAAGGTCATTGACCTCTTGTATCATTTTTTGTTCATGTTCATTAAAGGTCTTCATCATGATCCCTGCATTGTTTCAGGTGCCATCTCGCTCACATCAAAAGAACAGTGGCAGAAAAACAATAAAAGTGGCTCCAGCGTAAATGGAGTTTCTACGATAGAATTTGCAGCAACTCTGCAGTTCAGGGTGAGAAGGTTCTAGACCCATTTTCCATATTTTATCTTGATGTACATGGAGGATGAGCCTGGCATGTTCATGCCTGTTAGGCGCCATATAACCTTTCATGTGTTGGTGCACCTTAAAACCCAATTCAATTCAATTCATGTACATTTAAGAGTCCAGCACATTCACTTTGTGGGTCAGAAGCTCACAGCTGTTCAATCCCAAAGCAGGAACAGCAAGGCATCTGTGACTCTTAAACCCTGCTTACATGGCATATCTGCTAAAATATCAAGCAATCGTGCCAAAGCCGATTTGGCGACTGTCTTTTCCGCTAATTTCTCACAACCTTTGTGTACTGTAGAGAGGGTCAATAAATGAAAGAGCCTAATCATCACTAATGAAGCGCAAGTCAAAGAAATAAAACGGCTAGACAACATTAAGACATTCTGTAACTTGAATTATTCTGACAGCACATGTTTCCTGCAAATTTCATGAAATATTTGAATTATTGATATTTTAACTATTGTTGTAAGTTTGTTTTCAGAAGATGGTTAAAGGCACAGCAGTCACTCTTTAATTTCTGTTTAAATATGTTATTTGCATTTGTTTGATGTATTTTATCCATATAACTTCCTTTGTGTTTTTTGCCAGTGCTATATGAGTCAGCCTGGCCATGTGTTTTGTTAACTCTTTCTCATGTGTTGGTGCGCCTTAAAACCCAATTCAATTCATTCAGTTCATGTGTTCATCCATTTATATGCTCCTTGGAGATGTCAAAATATATAACAGCTGAGACATTATACTGAACAAAAAAAGAAACTTCCGCTGATGTTGATGCGGATTGTCTAGGAAACAGGAAAAAATTAATGTTTGAAGAATAATTAGATAGACCGCCAACAATAGTCCAAACTAAGATGTTTTTGAAAAGTTCAGTACACAAGGGAGTTAGCCCCCTTTTTCTTAAAACATGCATTTTGGCCACAAAAACAAATTAAATCTACGAATATTACCAAAATTTGTCCGAAACAATGTTCTGTATATATTCCTTAACAAAAAAATCACAAAAAAAAACAAACACAGATTATGTAGATTGCATCTTTTGATTATCAGCAATCATCAAATTACCCCCCCCCCCCCCCCCCCTTTTGATTATCAGCAATCATTAAATTACCCCCCCCCCCCCCCCCCCCCCCCCCACTTTAACATTTCAATATCATCCATAAAAGATTATTGCTTGGCAAATTTGAAACTGTTTAATGGGTCCCCCCCCCCCCCCCCCCCCCCCCCACTTTAACATTTCAATATCATCCATAAAAGATTATTGCTTGGCAAATTTGAAACTGTTTAATGGGTTATTTAATACTCACTTAAGTGTGCTTACAAACATCAAACATTGTTTCATTAAAACTTTGTTTAAGCTTTTATGTGCCCTCAAAAACTGGCCTATGGAAATACCAGCAAAAAAAGAGGACGTTTCTTTTTTTGTTCAGTATATTTCCCAGCTCTTACTTTCTTAAAGGAACCTGCCAAATAACGGCAAAATTGACAAATTAAACAAAACTTACCTAAGTTGAAGTTTGATGTTGTTTTTGTTAGTGCTAGTCTACCAAGAATAACATGAGTGAGTGACAGGGCGATCACGTGATCAATTCTTCAGACTTTAGAGATATTTTTTATGAAAACTGGAAACATATTTGATGAGGGTGGGTATCCAGGGTGGGCCTGTGATTCTTGGTAGATTCGGACACAAAATCAACATCAAATTTCAACTTTGGCAAGTTTTGTTTAATTTGTCAATTTTGTTAGTCCAATCTACCAGTAGAATCACCATGAGTATTTAGAGTCCAAGTTTAATGAATAATAAGTCATAAAAGTTGCTACATTGACATATATGAATTAGAAAATAATTCAATAAAACTACATTTTTCTTACACGTATATTTCCCAAACAAGGTAACATGCACTTGTTACCATGTCCATCTGTACAGTATACATGTTCAACAGATAAATAACAACCATTTAAAGTCATCGTGCCTGTACATCTGTGTTGTCAACACAAACTATTCTCAGTATTCAAATATTGTACCCATATTACTGTTTCAGGCTTAAAATAGTGTTGCTGAAGCCACTGTCAAAACTCTATCGAGGTGTTGATATCAGATAAGAATATATTTAATGATGTATTACAAAGTATGAATGATTTTAAGATTCTGTCTGTTTTCGAACGCATTTCTTTAAGAACATCAAAACTTATATCAAAGTTTCCCAATCCTCATTACCTTCTTATATAAATGAAATATTTAAAAGTAGACTTGAAAATGATGATATGCCTCAGTTGCGTTCTCTATCATCTCACAATTTAATTATTCCTAAGCCACGCAAAGAACTGTTTAAACAAAGTATTGCATATTCAGGACCAGTTGTATGGAATAATCTGACGAACAACCTAAAACAGTCGAAAACTATAAGCACCTTCCACAACGATTGTATAAAGTTCATAAAAAAATAAATGAACTTACCCTCAGTCAAATCTAAAAGCAATGTGCCACTTATTTATTTCTTAATGGCTTTGGGAGAACATTGTATGAAAGTGTTATTGTTTATAATTGCAATTCTGATTTGTTATGCTATTCTTTGAAAAGATTGCTATGCTGATTCCATAATGAAAATGTGCCGTTGTTGTAGGATTTAAAAAATAAATAAAACCAACCTGTTGGGTATAAGATGTCGAGCTGATATTGGCCCAGTACTTTTTTCGGTAGACTACGTAGCCCTGGCTCGTGGGTTTTCAGAAATCCAGCCAGAAAAAGACTGGCATTGTAGGTAAATACCTTTGATATGCAGTGTTCTCCAGAAGCCCCAGCGGCCGGCGATATCGCCTATTACTCTAGAACCTAGCGCCGGCTACTTTTCTCAAATATACAAAAAAAAAAAAAAATAATATTAATTTAGAATTATTTCTTTGTACATATAAAAGTGTCCTTACAGACTAATGAAAAATGAGTGTAAAATGCACCAGAACGCACCATTTTGCACCGTCGAAATAAAAAAAATCCACGGAAGACCCCCAAAAACCCCTACTTGGAAGGGGACACCCCTCCCACACCCACCACCTCGCCACTTTGCTGATTCTAAAATGAAAATGTGCCGTTGTTGTAGGATTTAAAGAAATAAATAAAACCAACCCGTTGGGTATAAGATGTCGAGCTGATATTGGCCCAGTACTTTTTTCGGTAGACTACGTAGCCCTGGCTCGTGGGTTTTCAGAAATCCAGCCAGACAGTTTGGTGGTACCAGTCTGTCGAAGCAAATTCAAATTGCCTTTGATCCGACTTTCGAAAGAAGAACAGTCGGATGTAGTTTCTTCCTTCCTCCGACAGAATGCTATCTGAGGCTGGTGCACCCCCAGTGGCCATACTTCTATCCTATGGAAGGTCTTTAATTATACCTGAATATTGAAAAAGACTGGCATTGTAGGTGAATACCTTTGATATGCAGTGTTCTCCAGAAGCCCCAGCGGCCGGCGATATCGCCTATTAATTTAGAACCTAGCGCCGGCTACTTTTCTCAAATATACAAAAAAAAAAAAAAATTACAATTATTTATCTTTGTACATATAAAAGTGTCCTTACAGACTAACGAAAAATGAGTGTAAAATGCACCAGAACGCACCATTTTGCACCATCAAAATAAAAAAAATCCACGGAAGACCTCCCAAAACCCCTACTTGGAAGGGGACACCCCCCACCCCCCACCCCCTCGCCGCTTTGCTGATTCTAAAATGAAAATGTGCCATTGTTGTAGGATTTAAAAAATAAATAAAACCAACCCGTTGGGTATAAGATATCGAGCTGATATTGGCCCAGTACTTTTTTCGGTAGACTACGTAGCCCTGGCTCGTGGGTTTTCAGAAATCCAGCCAGACAGTTTGGTGGTACCAGTCTGTCGAAGCAAATTCGAACTGCCTTTGATCCGACTTTCGAAATAAGAACAGTCGGATGTAGTTTCTTCCTTCCTCCGACAGAATGCTATCTGAGGCTGGTGCACCCCCAGTGGCCATACTTCTATCCTATGGAAGGTCTTTAATTGTACCTGAATATTGAAAAAGACTGGCATTGTAGGTAAATACCTTTGATATGCAGTGTTCTCCAGAAGTCCCAGCGGCCGGCGATATCGCCTATTACTCTAGAACCTAGCGCCGGCTACTTTTCTCAAATATACTAAAAAAAATAAAAATAAAATTTAGAATTATTTATCTTTGTACATATAAAAGTGTCCTTACAGACTAATGAAAAATGAGTGTAAAATACACCAGAACGCACCATTTTGCACCATTTTGCACCGTCAAAATAAAAAAAATCCACGGAAGACCCCCCAAAAACCCCTACTTGGAAGGGGACACCCCTACCACACCCACACCCTCGCCGCTTTGCTGATTCTAAAATGAAAATGTGCCGTTGTTGTAGGATTTAAAAAATAAATAAAACCAACCCGTTGGGTATAAGATATCGAGCTGATATTGGCCCAGTACTTTTTTCGGTAGACTACGTAGCCCTGGCTCGTGGGTTTTCAGAAATCCAGCCAGACAGTTTGGTGGTACCAGTGTGTCGAAGCAAATTCGAACTGCCTTTGATCCGACTTTCGAAAGAAGAACAGTCGGATGTAGTTTCTTCCTTCCTCCGACAGAATGCTATCTGAGGCTGGTGCACCCCCAGTGGCCATACTTCTATCCTATGGAAGGTCTTTAATTATACCTGAATATTGAAAAAGACTGGCATTGTAGGTGAATACCTTTGATATGCAGTGTTCTCCAGAAGCCCCAGCGGCCGGCGATATCGCCTATTACTCTAGAACCTAGCGCCGGCTACTTTTCTCAAATATACAAAAAAAAAAAAAAATTACAATTATTTATCTTTGTACATATAAAAGTGTCCTTACAGACTAACGAAAAATGAGTGTAAAATGCACCAGAACGCACCATTTTGCACCATCAAAATAAAAAAAATCCACGGAAGACCTCCCAAAACCCCTACTTGGAAGGGGACACCCCCCCCCCCAACACCCACCCCCTCGCCTCTTTGCTGATTCTAAAATGAAAATGTGCCGTTGTTGTAGGATTTAAAAAATAAATAAAACCAACCCGTTGGGTATAAGATATCGAGCTGATATTGGCCCAGTACTTTTTTCGGTAGACTACGTAGCCCTGGCTCGTGGGTTTTCAGAAATCCAGCCAGACAGTTTGGTGGTACCAGTCTGTTGAAGCAAATTCGAACTGCCTTTGATCCGACTTTCGAAAGAAGAACAGTCGGATGTAGTTTCTTCCTTCCTCCGACAGAATGCTATCTGAGGCTGGTGCACCCCCAGTGGCCATACTTCTATCCTATGGAAGGTCTTTAATTATACCTGAATATTGAAAAAGACTGGCATTGTAGGTAAATACCTTTGATATGCAGTGTTCTCCAGAAGCCCCAGCGGCCGGCAATATCGTCTATTACTCTAGAACCTAGCGCCGGCTACTTTTCTCAAATATACAAAAAAAAAAAAAAAAAAAAAATTAGAATTATTTATCTTTGTACATATAAAAGTGTCCTTACAGACTAACGAAAAATGAGTGTAAAATGCACCAGAACGCACCATTTTGCACCGTCAAAATAAAAAAAATCCACGGAAGACACCCCAAAACCCCTACTTGGAAGGGGACACCCCCCCCCCACACACACACCAACCCCTCGCCGCTTTGCTGATTCTAAAATGAAAATGTGCCGTTGTTGTAGGATTTAAAAAATAAATAAAACCAACCCGTTGGGTATAAGATATCGAGCTGATATTGGCCCAGTACTTTTTTCGGTAGACTACGTAGCCCTGGCTCGTGGGTTTTCAGAAATCCAGCCAGACAGTTTGGTGGTACCAGTGTGTCGAAGCAAATTCGAACTGCCTTTGATCAGACTTTCGAAAGAAGAACAGTCGGATGTAGTTTCTTCCTTCCTCCGACAGAATGCTATCTGAGGCTGGTGCACCCCCAGTGGCCATACTTCTATCCTATGGAAGGTCTTTAATTATACCTGAATATTGAAAAAGACTGGCATTGTAGGTGAATACCTTTGATATGCAGTGTTCTCCAGAAGCCCCAGCGGCCGGCGATATCGCCTATTACTCTAGAACCTAGCGCCGGCTACTTTTCTCAAATATACCAAAAAAAAAAAAATTACAATTATTTATCTTTGTACATATAAAAGTGTCCTTACAGACTAACGAAAAATGAGTGTAAAATGCACCAGAATGCACCATTTTGCACCATCAAAATAAAAAAAATCCACGGAAGACCTCCCAAAACCCCTACTTGGAAGGGGACACCCCCCCCCCCCCCACCCCCTCGCCGCTTTGCTGATTCTAAAATGAAAATGTGCCGTTGTTGTAGGATTTAAAAAATAAATAAAACCAACCCGTTGGGTATAAGATATCGAGCTGATATTGGCCCAGTACTTTTTTCGGTAGACTACGTAGCCCTGGCTCGTGGGTTTTCAGAAATCCAGCCAGACAGTTTGGTGGTACCAGTCTGTCGAAGCAAATTCGAACTGCCTTTGATCCGACTTTCGAAATAAGAACAGTCGGATGTAGTTTCTTCCTTCCTCCGACAGAATGCTATCTGAGGCTGGTGCACCCCCAGTGGCCATACTTCTATCCTATGGAAGGTCTTTAATTGTACCTGAATATTGAAAAAGACTGGCATTGTAGGTAAATACCTTTGATATGCAGTGTTCTCCAGAAGTCCCAGCGGCCGGCGATATCGCCTATTACTCTAGAACCTAGCGCCGGCTACTTTTCTCAAATATACTAAAAAAAATAAAAATAAAATTTAGAATTATTTATCTTTGTACATATAAAAGTGTCCTTACAGACTAATGAAAAATGAGTGTAAAATACACCAGAACGCACCATTTTGCACCATTTTGCACCGTCAAAATAAAAAAAATCCACGGAAGACCCCCCAAAAACCCCTACTTGGAAGGGGACACCCCTACCACACCCACACCCTCGCCGCTTTGCTGATTCTAAAATGAAAATGTGCCGTTGTTGTAGGATTTAAAAAATAAATAAAACCAACCCGTTGGGTATAAGATATCGAGCTGATATTGGCCCAGTACTTTTTTCGGTAGACTACGTAGCCCTGGCTCGTGGGTTTTCAGAAATCCAGCCAGACAGTTTGGTGGTACCAGTGTGTCGAAGCAAATTCGAACTGCCTTTGATCCGACTTTCGAAAGAAGAACAGTCGGATGTAGTTTCTTCCTTCCTCCGACAGAATGCTATCTGAGGCTGGTGCACCCCCAGTGGCCATACTTCTATCCTATGGAAGGTCTTTAATTATACCTGAATATTGAAAAAGACTGGCATTGTAGGTAAATACCTTTGATATGCAGTGTTCTCCAGAAGCCCCAGCGGCCGGCGATATCGCCTATTACTCTAGAACCTAGCGCCGGCTACTTTTCTCAAATATACAAAAAAATAAAAAAAATTAGAATTATTTATCTTTGTACATATAAAAGTGTCCTTACAGACTAATGAAAAATGAGTGTAAAATGCACCAGAACGCACCATTTTGCACCATTTTGCACCGTCAAAATAAAAAAAATCCACGGAAGACCCCCCAAAAAACCCTACTTGGAAGGGGACACCCCTACCACACCCACCCCCTCGCCGCTTTGCTGATTCTAAAATGAAAATGTGCCGTTGTTGTAGGATTTAAAAAATAAATAAAACCAACCCGTTGGGTATAAGATATCGAGCTGATATTGGCCCAGTACTTTTTTCGGTAGACTACGTAGCCCTGGCTCGTGGGTTTTCAGAAATCCAGCCAGACAGTTTGGTGGTACCAGTGTGTCGAAGCAAATTCGAACTGCCTTTGATCCGACTTTCGAAAGAAGAACAGTCGGATGTAGTTTCTTCCTTCCTCCGACAGAATGCTATCTGAGGCTGGTGCACCCCCAGTGGCCATACTTCTATCCTATGGAAGGTCTTTAATTATACCTGAATATTGAAAAAGACTGGCATTGTAGGTGAATACCTTTGATATGCAGTGTTCTCCAGAAGCCCCAGCGGCCGGCGATATCGCCTATTACTCTAGAACCTAGCGCCGGCTACTTTTCTCAAATATACAAAAAAAAAAAAAAAATTACAATTATTTATCTTTGTACATATAAAAGTGTCCTTACAGACTAACGAAAAATGAGTGTAAAATGCACCAGAACGCACCATTTTGCACCATCAAAATAAAAAAAATCCACGGAAGACCTCCCAAAACCCCTACTTGGAAGGGGACACCCCCCCCCCCCCCCAACACCCACCCCCTCGCCGCTTTGCTGATTCTAAAATGAAAATGTGCCGTTGTTGAAGGATTTAAAAAATAAATAAAACCAACCCGTTGGGTATAAGATATCGAGCTGATATTGGCCCAGTACTTTTTTCGGTAGACTACGTAGCCCTGGCTCGTGGGTTTTCAGAAATCCAGCCAGACAGTTTGGTGGTACCAGTCTGTCGAAGCAAATTTGAACTGCCTTTGATCCGACTTTCGAAATAAGAACAGTCGGATGTAGTTTCTTCCTTCCTCCGACAGAATGCTATCTGAGGCTGGTGCACCCCCAGTGGCCATACTTCTATCCTATGGAAGGTCTTTAATTGTACCTGAATATTGAAAAAGACTGGCATTGTAGGTAAATACCTTTGATATGCAGTGTTCTCCAGAAGTCCCAGCGGCTGGCGATATCGCCTATTACTCTAGAACCTAGCGCCGGCTACTTTTCTCAAATATACTAAAAAAAAAAAAAAAAAAATTTAGAATTATTTTTCTTTGTACATATAAAAGTGTCCTTACAGACTAATGAAAAATGAGTGTAAAATGCACCAGAACGCACCATTTTGCACCAGAACGCACCGTCAAAATAAAAAAAATCCACGGAAGACCCCCCAAAAAACCCTACTTGGAAGGGGACACCCCTACCACACCCACACCCTCGCCGCTTTGCTGATTCTAAAATGAAAATGTGCCGTTGTTGTAGGATTTAAAAAATAAATAAAACCAACCCGTTGGGTATAAGATGTCGAGCTGATATTGGCCTAGTACTTTTTTCGGTAGACTACGTAGCCCTGGCTCGTGGGTTTTCAGAAATCCAGCCAGACAGTTTGATGGTACCAGTCTGTCAAAGCAAATTCGAACTGCCTTTGATCCGACTTTCGAAAGAAGAACAGTCGGATGTAGTTTCTTCCTTCCTCCGACAGAATGCTATCTGAGGCTGGTGCACCCCAAGTGGCCATACTTCTATCCTATGGAAGGTCTTTAATTATACCTGAATATTGAAAAAGACTGGCATTGTAGGTAAATACCTTTGATATGTAGTGTTCTCCAGAAGCCCCAGCGGCCGGCAATATCGTCTATTACTCTAGAACCTAGCGCCAGACAGTTTGGTGGTACCAGTCTGTCGAAGCAAATTCGAACTGCCTTTGATCCGACTTTCGAAAGAAGAACAGTCGGATGTAGTTTCTTCCTTCCTCCGACAGAATGCTATCTGAGGCTGGTGCATCCCCAGTGGCCATACTTCTATCCTATGGAAGGTCTTTAATTATACCTGAATATTGAAAAAGACTGGCATTGTAGGTAAATACCTTTGATATGCAGTGTTCTCCAGAAGCCCCAGCGGCCGGCGATGTCATGAAAAATGAGTGTAAAATGCACCAAAACGCACCATTTCGCACCGTCAAAATAAAATAAAAACTACTTGGAAGGGGACACCCCTCCCACACCCAGCCCCTCGCTACTTCGCATCTCGCATCTTGTGCAACTGCGCCTACTACAATTATTTTTTCACCTACTACTTCATATTTTCTGGAGAGCACTGGATATGAGCATGTCTTCCTTGACTCTGTTATTACACTGTAATATGAAGATATACCAGCTTTAGGCATGTCGCTGATATGTGCAGCTCTAGATGTTACAGTACACACACATTGATATAAGGTCAAGAATTCAGTAATTGAACCAGAAGTGTATCATTAAAGAACATGTTTTAATGAATTTTAAAAAGTAAATGAATGCTTGAAAAAAATAATGGGTCGCTGCCATTTACCTGAGTCGTTTGTAGCATAGCAAACCAACACTTTTTTAAGGATGGCCTTGCTGATAAAGTCAGAATAAACACCTTTTTTCACCAGCATAGTATCTAGACCAGGGACTTTATACATTTTTACGCTTGCAGCTGCCCGACCCAAATTTCTTTTAAAATCATGTAGATTTACCCATTGTATAAAGCTTACCTTGGAAATTTCTTTCCCCATTTAGGCCATATCAAATTAATTCCAAGTTTATCATCCCCGCCCGCCCCGAATATTTTATGCCGCCCCGACAATTTTTATTTTGAAAAAAAAATAAAATAAAAAATAAAAAAAATAATAAAAAAAAAAAAAAAAAAAAAATGTCCTGAATGTGAAAAACCAAGAGTCCTGTATTGTAAACATGTGGTGAAAGGAAAGAAAAGAACTGATTTGCTTCAAATCTTAGCTGACCTACAATATACATATGGTTCTGTCCTTCAAGATGTTGAAACAGAGGACAATCATATTTTACATTCGGTATTTGTTAGAAAAAATGTAACTTGTGACATGTCAGTGGAACTACCATATTTTTCTGCTGGCTTCGAATCGGTATGTTATTACTGTGGTTCGTCAGATGACCTTGTAGAACCAGATGATAAATATCCCGTATGTGAGTTGTGCCTATCTGGCAAACAGTCATTCGTAAATAAAAGGGGAACTTTTTCAAACAAGAAGAAGTAAGTTATATTGAGAACTTCAACTTTTAAAACTCACATACATGGTAGTTTATATCATTATAAATACAATGTATGCTATAGCAGTGACAATTGGTAAAAAAGAGAGTGTTCAAAACATAATGCTTCTGGTTATAAATATTTTTGTGATGTTTGATGTCATCTCCGGAAAATAAAAAATAAAAAATAAAATTGCACCCCACGCCCCAATTTTTTCCAAAATTTGGATGATAAACTGGGAATTAATTTGATATGGCCTTATGGAAAATTTCACCAATTAAGGGCAAAAGTCCCCTTCCCAAAAACTGGTAAAAAGGCCCTGTAGACATACTGGACCATTAAATGACTGGACGTGAAAGTTATCAGTCGACAACATACCCAAGGGTAAAGAAAAAGACATGTGATGTTTCATGATTATAGTACAATTACTTTTTAAAGTTATGGCCATGGTTAAGTTGCAAAGGAGTTTGGAAGGACGGATGGTCGACGGACAACGTGATCCCTAAGTGTCTGTCATGCTTCAAAGTTGACACAAAAATGGAGTTACAACCGTGTTGCTCTAAATCATCGATATGCAATTGTTTTTGTTAATTCAGAAATACAAAAATATCGCTGTAAGTGATAAATGCCCCCGAAGTGTCCTTTGACCTCTAAGTATTACCTTGACCTTGGAGCCAAGGACTTGGATTTTGTGCACGACACGTCGTTTGGTTGTGGTGAGCACTTGTGCCAAGTTATTTGAAAATCCGTCCAGGCATGCAAAAGTTATTGACCAGACACCTTTGACCTCTAAGTGTTACCTTGACCTTGGGGCCACAGACCTGGATTTTGTGCGCGACATATCGTCATGTTGTTAATCCGTCCATGAATGCCAGAGTTATTGACCGGACACAATTTCACTTTTGACCTCCAAGTGTGACCTTGAAGACCTGGGTTTTGCGCGCGACACATCGTCTTGTTATGGTGATCACTTGTGCCAAGTTATTTAAAAATCCCTACAGGGATTTTGATGTTACGGTCCGGACACAAAATTGCGTACCTGTTTTTGACCTATGAACTGCAAGTGTGACCTTGACCTTTGAGGTACGGACCTGGGTTTTGCGCGCGACACATCGTTTTGTTATGGTGATCACTTGTGCCAAGTTATTTAAAAATCCCTGCAGGGGTTGTGACGTTACGGTCCGGACACAAAATTGCGTAGCTGTTTTTGACCTATGAACTTCAAGTGTGACCTTAACCTTTGAGGTACGGACCTGGGTTTTGCGCGCGACACAACGTCTTGTTATGGTGATCACTTGTGCCAAGTTATTTATAATTCCCTGCAGGGGTTGTGACGTTATGGTCCGGACACGAAATTGCGTACCTGTTTTTGATCTATGAACTTCAAGTGTGACCTTGACCTTTGAGGTACGGACCTGGGTTTTGCGCGCGACACATCGTCTTGTTATGGTGATCACTTGAGCCAAGTTAATGAAAAATCCATGCAGGGGTTTTGAAGGTACAGTCCGGTCACGAACTGCAGAATGACATAATCCGGACAGACAGAATTCGGACAGACAGACAGATGGACGGTGCGATTACTATATGCCATAAAAATGTGATAATAACAAGAGTATCTTAATAAACAACTTTTACGAGTACGACTATCTTACTATACTTTGACATAGATGTCTTTTACTTTAAATCAGCATTAATATTGTATTCAACATGAAAAACTCTTATACATAAAAAAAGATCTGTTTTTCTCTTTGGTAGAGCCTCAGGTTTTAGATCACTTTCTCCTGCATAAATTGAAATAATCTTTGAAAATTTTCTTTTTATCTTCAGTATTTGTATATGATGTATATAATGCATTTAATTGTCAACTTTATTTTCTTTTTCTTCCTTTGTTTATATGTAAATATGTAAATTAGAGGGCCACATGGAAGATTAGTTCACAAATTAAATGTGTTACCCTCAATAAATAAAGTCTATTATTATTATTATTATTATTATGTGCCGATTAAAAGTTTCAAGGGTTCTTAAAATATCAATGATTAAATATGCGTAAATGGATTCTGAGTTGGTAACTGTTAATTTGATGCTCCAGTCTTAGGGTTTAAAGCCATTTATATTGTGTCTATAGAGTTTGGATTCTCAAAATATGTAAGTTATATATATATATACCTCGTCAGGCGGTTTAGAAACAGTGTACATCTGTTATAAAATTTGTCTGTTGATGGCGGGATAGTGACTTTAAAATACAACACTTTATTATTTACCTTTTTACCATAATTTCAACTTTGTTTTAATGTTTGGGTAAATTATAAATTAAAGACCCATTTGAACATTTATAGTGACTTGTTCAGATTTTCTTATATTTCTTGTCCTAGCTCAACTAAATTTGGGAATTGGTTTCCTTATAGTATGTTGTAAAGGGTTGTATAAGTAACTTTGTCTTTTACTAATTCTGGGCTGCCATGGAACCCAAATTGTGATGGCGCATAAAATGTGCAATAAAGGCAGATCAAGGTTTGCGTGTAAGCTGTTGTATATATCTATACTGAACCAAAATGCTAACGCACCAGTAGTACAATACCTTTAATATCTCAATATTAACAGTCAATAAATCAAAACAAATTTCATTCTGAACGAGACAAATATCTTGTCAATAACGACTGTAAATTAAAAAAAATTGTCTCCAACGGTACCAGACGGCATATTATAAGTTCATACATTAAAGGTATTATCTACTGGTGCGTTAGCTCTTTGGTTCAGTATATTATTGTTGTTGTTTTCAATTGTTTTGCCATGTTGACCCATTACCAGCTTAAATGTGTATTGAAAATAAAAGTTATGTTTACAAGAGCAGTTTTACATCATTTTATTTTGCCTGTACCTTTTCAAGTAGTGTACAAAATATACTCAGTTGCAAAAGAAACTGGACACTTCGAAAATTTTATCAACACCCTATCCTCTTTATCAAGCGATAGTCCCTTAATGATTCGACCTATTGAAAAACAAATGACAACATGATATTGGCAATGGAATGATGAAAAATTTGGTACCAAACATGGCATATTCTTTTTGGAATTTGTCAATTTAATTCTAAAAAAAATGTATACAATTAAATCTAAACAAATCTCAGTGTCCATTACACCCTATCCTCTTTATCAAGCGACAGTCCCTTAATGAATCGACCTATTGAAAAACAAATGACAACACGATATTGGCAATGGAATGATAAAAACTTTTCTACCAAACATGGCATATTCTTTTTGGAATTTGTCAATTTAATTCTAAAAAAATTTATACAATTAAATCTAAACAAAACTCAGTGTCAACTTTCTTTTGCAACTGAGTATATAAGTTCCAGCAGTGTAACCTGTTGGTTGAAACCTTGCATTGGAAATCTGGTGTTGTCAACAAATGGTTGTCAAACATTTTTGTCAATGCAAAGTTTGAAATGATAAAAATATATATTTCTTGTTCCCCACTGACATGGTTTTTGGCTCGACTTTTCCGAAGGAAAAAAAGAGCTATTGTCATCACTTGATCATCGTCATCGTCGTCATCGTTGTCTTCGTCCCTCGGTAAAAGTTTGTATGTAAGCTTGTATCTCCCAAACCACTTAACATAATGAATTGAAACTTCACACTTGTATTCAGCAGCATTAGCTGAAACCGCAGAGCCAGGTTCTATAACTCTTGATTTTAATTTAACAAAGTTTTGGCCCCTTTTATACTTAGAAATTTGGTTGAAGTTTGTATTTAAGCTTATATCTCTCAAACTAATTATGTAAGGGATTGAAACTCTACAAATGCATTCGGCATTATGAGACAACACCACAGAGCCATGTTCTATAACTCTTGATTTTATTTTAACAAACTTATAAATATTATACAATTATGGACTTTTCAGCTGTTATACATGATGTGATATGCACCAAAAAAATCATTATTGACCGAGGCGATAGCCGAGGTCAATAATGATTTTTTGGTGCATATCAACATCATGTATAACAGCTGAAAAGTCCATAACTGTTTTATTATATAACCCTCAATTTACAATTATATAAAACAGGTCAATATCAAAAAAAACAATTATATAAAACAGGTCAATATCAAAAAAACAGGTCAATATCGCTAGATATTTTTTCTAAAAAATTACTTTTTAGCCAATGAAAACGCGTCTATTTATAGGTTATATAATAATAAGCATTATTAACTGTAAATATCCTGTTTCCAGCATGTGTTTAGATATAGAAATAGAAATAATTCATAGAAACTGTCTGCCTTGTTAATCAATTGTAACTTCACCAAAGTGGAATGTCTGCTCCATTCGCGGTGATCTTGTAATAGCCTTATAACCCATAAACTCTGGCTATGTCAACTGGTTGAATTTTTAAAGGACTGAGGTATGTAGTCATCACAGCAACCAGCAAGTCTCAGATATGTATACTGCCAACATGCCGTTCTGTATGTATACTGCCAACATGCCGTTCTGTATGTATACTGCCAACATGCCGTTCTGTATGTATACTGCCAGCATGCCGTTCTGTATGTATACTGCCAACATGCCGTTCTGTATGTATACTGCCAACATGCCGTTCTGTATGTATACTGCCAACATGCCGTTCTGTATGTATACTGCCAGCATGCCGTTCTGGTTGGTTTAGGTAACTTGCTGTAGTTTCAAACGTAACTACCAGTCATTATGTGAACGAAGAAGCATAGCCAAGGTTCTTTTAATGTGCAGGCCAAAAGAAGAATTACTGGAGTTGTTTTAGCTGCGAAGTGGCTAGGGGATTATGGGGCGTGTATTCCTAAGAAAAAAATATTTTGGACGTCAGTTTTAACTTGATAGATCTTACTCAACAAAATTAGGTATTCAAAATGGGAACAGCTTAGATGGATTCAACTACAAATCACTGTCAGTGGGCTGGTGTGGCCCAGTGGACTTGAAAAGTGTGGACCCAGGTTCAAGCCTCACCATGCCATTAAGTGTGATCTTGGGCAAGATCGTCCGTCGGTTAAAGAACCATAGGAATCTATTCGTTACTAAGAGTAGGGCAGGCTCACGGATGCCTTAGTAGCCTTCCCATCCCTGTGGGGCAGCTCTTAATACCCTATACCGTGTTGATGAGCTATTAAACAGCATTCAAAACAAGCCAGTCGTAGTCTTGGCATCCTGGTACACGTCAGTAATACTGGTTCTTGTATCTATGTACACTTGTTTAATACCCTTCCCAGCTCTGCTGGCAGTCTTGCACCCAGCAAATAGGTAACACTGGCAATTAAGACAACAGGCAGTCTAGAAATGAAATGGGATTTGGTGTTTCGTCATGTTATATTGGGACAGCAACCTCAGAGGGAGATGAGACAAAGGATGAAGTTTGCCATCAGACATGACCGTCTCCACCAGGGAGTGAACCCACGCGGGACAGAACCATCAGACATGACTGTCTCCACCAGGGAGTGAACCCACGCGGGACAGAACCATCAGACATGACTGTCTCCACCAGGGAGTGAACCCACGCGGGACAGAAGTCTGTATTAATAAGCCCTAAATCCAAGGCTTTATCCACCAAGGTACCGAGGCCACTAGGCAGTCTAGACGATGTTACTACAAACCTAGGCAATAGGTAAATATGGCAAGCTGCATACCAGATAGGTTATCTGCACTTTACAGGAGTGCTGGATAGCTTGATCTTACACATGGGGGCAGACAACTCACTTGCATCAACAATGACATTGATGATGTCAACAGTTGGTGAAATCATTGTGTAGCTAAAAATGCAAAAACTAGTTGGTGATGTCATCCTACGAAATGTCAATGCTATCTAAGAAATTTATCATGGGTATACAGTTCAGAATTCCAACCCTCGGTATAACTGTTTTAATAGGAACCTCGGTTCCGATTCTTGGTTACAATAACAAGCTGTTGGATGAAAGCACCCTCAACTTTTCGAGACCGTGTCTATTTATTGGGCAACTAAAAGAAGGGGCATATCCATAAAATTCATAAAGAGTTATGGCACTTGTTTGTACGAGTTCCTCTTGTGATAGTGAATGCATGTGTACAGTTTCTGTCAAGCAGTTTCTGAGATATGAGCTTATCGAAAAAGGTTAACGAAAAAAATGAGCTTATCGAAAAAGGTTAACGAAAAAATTGACAAAGTACAAAAGTGGCATAACTTTGTCAAAATACGTTTGCAGTTTAGTGACTTGGGTGTAGCATGTTATCTGTTTGTACTGAATACATACGTGAAGTTTTATTCAGTTCTGGCGGGCAGTTTCTGAGATATGAGCTTACTGTAAGAGGTTAAGCAATTGACCAAATACATGTGTTCTGAGAAATGAGCTTACTGAAAAAGGTTAATCAAGAAACTGGAAGTACAAAAAGGGGCACAACTTTGTCGGAATAGATTGCAGAGTTAATGTGACCAGCATGACATGTTATCTATCTATACTGAATACCTGTGTGAAGTTTCATTGAATTCCGTCATGCAGTTTCTGAGATGTGAACTTACCGAAAAAGTTACCTAATGCAAACACCGATTTGAGCAGAATAGCTTGCATTTTCTGCGAAAAGTTGAGCTAAAAACAAGTTTACCTCTTGTTGAAATTCCCTGATCTTCACTGGATACCCATGAAAAATTCTTACAGCCAAGGGGATGTAATAATCGAACTCAGATACTAGTGACAGGTAAAGTAGGGAATGAAAGTAACAACAAAAACATGGATTTTATTCAATACTTTATTTTTCATGTCTGTCAACACAGATAATTACGTGTCTATAATGACAATGAACATGACAGATGACTACGACATAAACATAGTATTGAGCAAGCTGGCTTAGAGTTCAATAAAAACACTCACACTGTCACACATACTGCTCGTACTGCATACGTTGTAATGTTAGGTTATCTTTTCATTCAAATCTTGACCAGTGACAAAACAATTCACAAATCAACTTTCATTACAAAGTTGAATTGAAATGTACAATATTAAACATACTATGTAAAAATTCACAACCTTTTCAAACCATTTTTTTCAAAATTTAATAATTTATTCAACTGTTTTTCTGTCTATAATTTAGATTTGTGCTTCCAAAAGCCGTGTGGTAGCGCCATCTATAGGTGAAAACTATTACGAATGTGTGGATGAGAAATCCCAAACATTACAACATGTTTCTAACAATCCAGTCTGGTTGTTACAAGTAAAAATGATGCATATGTACGCAAAAGTACAGAATTTTATTGATATTCTTCAAAAATATGTACCAACTTGAATATTAGCCAGATTTTGTTAACATGCATCTGGTTTGTTACTGTCCAAGATGGTCAATATTTTCTGCAATAGCTCTTTCTTTTATTACTTTTAATGGAAAAATACTGAAATTGGATTTATGTAAAAGCCAAACTTGATTAATAAGAAACAGATTTTAAAGGGACACATGGCAATCATGATTTTTTAAAAACAAACTCGCAGCGTCCTGTAAGTTTTTCTACATAACATGCATTTGTTCAATCATTAATATTAATTATAAGACTAGTTTAAAGCAAATTGTTTTTGCATATTACTAACTGTTGATTATATTTCACCAACAATATGTTCAAACCTATTGTAAAATAACAAAGAAAAGTTGAAAACTCAAAACTGTATATAAATATATGCAAGCAGGTTTAAAGTCAAAATGATAAATCGAAAGTCTAGTGTAATGCTTGATAAAAACTTCAAGATTGCCGTGTGTTCCTTTAAGAGGATCATGCAAACAGAATACCTCCTCACCAATGTTACGCTTTACGAGAATTTAATATTACAGATTACTGTTCTTCAAGTTTTTGTTCACTTCACTGTCTTTACTGAAAGATCCATTAAACAATGACACATTTATTTATTTCCATATCTTTCTCCACCATTACAATTATACAAACAAATCTGATTAAAATGTTACAATGAAATAAGTGTGTGAAGTAAATTCAATAAATTAAAATTAATGAACTCTGGAATGTACTTGATAGTTGTATTTGACTAACCTTTAACATCAGAATAATCTTATTAGTCTAAAATATCCTTCAACTTCGGCACGTCAAAGAATTATCTATTAAATGTAAAGGAATTTCCTATTCTATTCCAGAGTAATATTTTTTTATACTTTAATTTTTTGTTATAATCATTTAATCGGAATTATTTTTTTTCCACATGCAATGTCAACCTAACCTTTTTCAGTGGTTTTCTTTGCACAGATGCCATTAACAGGGCCGTATACCAGTTTGCTGTTTGTTTAGATGCCATTAACAGAGCCGTACACCAGTTTGTTGTTTGTTTAGATGCCATTAACATGGCTGTACACCAGTTTGTTGTTTGTTTAGATGCCATTAACATGGCCGTACACCAGTTTGTTGTTTGTTTAGATGCCATTAACAGGGCCGTATACCAGTTTGCTGTTTGTTTAGATGCCATTAACATGGCCGTACACCAGTTTGTTGTTTGTTTAGATGCCATTAACATGGCCGTATATCAATTAGTTGTTTGTTTAGATGCCATTAACAAGTTGTATACCACTTGGTTGTTTGTTTAGATGCCATTAACGGGCCTTTACCAGTTTGTAGTTTGTTTTGCAGTTCAGGTAGTGCATTATAAAGTTGGTTATATGATAGGCAAGATTACACGATAAAAGTCAGCTACAAACATTCATGTGTACATCATTCATCAATGGCTTAATAGCAGCTTGTCATTACATATTTCTAAATGATAATAAAATATAAACACCGAGTGAGCATTCTTAAGGCTGGATGGAATGTAAATGAGATTGCTCAGATGTATACAATATCCGAGTCTGTGTAATGTATAGAACTTTCGAATCTGTGTATGTATACAATATCGGAGTCCGTGTTATGTATAGGACTTCCGAATCTGTGTATGTATACAATGTCCCAGTCTGCGTATGTCACTCGCTTCATCGACTTGCAGACCAATTTGACAACCATTTCGAAAACAATAATTTGCATCAATATGGCAAATGTCTTAAAAATATTTTTTGTCTGTAAAACAATATATTCTTTACCAACTGAGTTGTTCCATGGCATTGTGCCTTAGAGTTTACTCTAATTAGGCCTTACAAAAGAAATGTTTGTTTCCCATAACGTATCCGACCCACAACTTTTTAGCCTACCCACTTTTTTTGTGTGTTTTTTTGGAAGTAAGATATTTAAGTGTGTGGTAGTGAATTGTAATGCTCGTAAGAATTTTCTTCATTTAAAAATTAAAAAACCACTGTATAACAGTTTTTTACCATTCTAAAGCCTTTTTTTACCTTCGTACCTAATTGTTTTCCAGCCCGTTACAGACAACAAACATTATTTTTTACCTTAACTAGTCAGTCATGTGCTCTTTTTACTTTAAAGATGTTTCATGAAAAAAAAAAACTACTAGTAACAATGACGCACTAGCACAAGCATAAACTTGTAAGATTTCACATGTATGTATGATATTTACATGAACATATATACACCCAGTCTTAACAACAGACCATAAAAACATGCATGTATATCAACGTACCGGCAGAACAATACTAACGAAGAAGCAAACATAAGCTATCACAAAAACACAATGTTGTTAATACACAACATGCATCGTGTATGTTTTCATAAGTGACAATGTCTAAACTTAAAATTAACCACCAAGGCACACCGACTTGGGGGAGTAATTTCAACAACTTTAGAACATCAAATTTCAGCTCCAATTCAAAATGTTAAATTTTTGCAATCTCAGTTTCTTAGATCGTTTCACATGAACATAGTCGTTAGAAACTATTATTTTTTTGCGTTAAAGATTTTAACCCTTCAGCGTGTGGTATCTGCAACTTCACAAAAGCCTTGTCCCCACTAATCAGTAATTTTATATTAAACCACCTGATTTCATATAAACATGCAGACACGCACGACATAATCACACCAACTTTCATTTAGTGCTTAAAATTTAAAGTACAAGACTTTTCCATATGCAGCTCTCCATTTTCCCCCCAACACTTTCATTCTAACACTTCTCTTTCAAATGTGTTACTTAACCTCTCTCTTTAAGCATGTACATGTACGAGAGATAGTGAATGAAATGTTAAAATAGTCTTCTAACTAACAATGAATAGGCATATAAATAACAATCACATTTTGGGTTGGACGGAATATAAACAGCAAATGTTAAAATACATAATAATTATGGTACAGCTTACAAAACTTTAACAAACCGGAGTGCCGTCTGCTTTTCCTCAATCAGAATATGTGCAAAATATCAGATTTCCACTAAACGCGAATAGTGTTATTGAAGGATATGTGTATGATATTACATTATAGGAATGCATTAAGCATTCTATTTTTATTAGCATCTATCAGTATATCTATAAATAAATCGGACACTTAGTCTATAAATAAATTTCTACTCCTGACTATACCCATTATCGCTGCACCGCACTACTCAATTTGTACAAAATCACATTCTATTGACAGCACTTGAAATAAACATAAAATGAAATAAATTATGCCTCAACCAAAAATTGGTTTAAAACCATGCGAGGTAAATAAAATCATGCATGTAGAACAACAACTTGCAAATATGTATATACACTGACCCCACACTTCTATAATAGTGCATGGTACTTTTTTCATTTAATAAATATTCAATTAGAAACACTTGATTAAACTTTAAATAAAATGAAATGGAAATTAAAACACCATGTACTTGTATTGATAAAATGAAATATATGAGTATCCATTATTTTATTAAAGTTAAAAACCATGATTTCAATGTAAAACTGAAAATCAGACCAAAACCAACAATATAATGTGTGGGTGGGGTAAAGCTGACGGTCAGACCCAAAACCAACAAGGTAATGGGTGGGTGGGGTAAAGCTGACGGTCAGACCCAAAACCAACAAGGTAATGGGTGGGTGGGGTAAAACTGGCTTAAATGGGTAAAATATCACAGACTTAAGGTGTAAACAATCATGATCGTTGCTGATCAACGGCACTTCAACAATTCTAAATTTGTTGATAAACTTTCTGTTAATATGCTAACTGTTTTTAATATTTGTTTCCTTTTTATTCAAACTAGTGATTTCAAATTATACTTCGGGGAAAAAAAACTCTTAGCACTTCCAAAATCTCTCTTGGAACTAAACTATAAATAAAAACAAAATATTGATAGGTGTACCAGCTGGTTCATAAAATAACAACACATTAAAAATCACAGATGGAATAGCAGATAGTAACTATACTAAACGAAACTCTAACGCCTCTGTATTATATATATAATTTTATATCCCGGGGTGTTAGAAGTTCCTATTAGTATAAAATACAAACCAAGAGCTGTCTACTACAAAATTAGTTTTCAATTATAATTCTATAAAGATTCATAAATTTGATAATAATAAACATCTTATTATACACATACAAAAAGTATGTGTTCACTAGTGTTTCTATATTTCTGAAGCCTTTATTGATGTGCAATTTTGCAATGTTGACGATAATATTTATTTATACTGACAATATGTCCGCACGTTTTTTGGATAAATAAGCTTGCGATAATAAATTACCTGTTTACACCATCTAATACTTACTACTTATGTGTATAAATGAACATTTCTACAAATAACTGCCTCAGTCGCAGTATATAATATATATATATAACAGTAACATAGGTCTATAGCCTTCAAAAAAAATAAAATGTCTAAGAATGTCTAACATGTGCCAACTCGACAAATAACTAATATTCTCGAATATAGGACAAGAACCACGCTGACGAATAATGTCCATTCATCAATGTAATAAATAGGTAAGGTAAAAGTAACAACTACCGTAATGCAACTTCATCCATAATATAACAAAATATAAATAACAAGCTTATAATAACAGGCCTCGTAACTAACTATCCATAAAGCAATTAAATACAAAAAATAAATATAACTCTTCAATATCTCCATGCTTCTCTAATCTGTACACACTTCATTGCCATGTGCTCCCATTTCCAACCAGGAATCCACAACTTCAATAAATTGCAGACGCAACAAACTGCAGACGCAATAAACTTCAGACGCAAATTCTCAACTTCTTCATGGTTTCAACCATATGTATTGCCACATTCTTTATCTCCATGGATAATTTCTTCCGACACTCAATTTGGTTCTGGGCCAGCTCTCACTTCGGTGGTAGCAACTACCGTTTGTTTTTCTCGACCTCAAGGAAACTACTTTGTACATGATTTATGATGATCAGCACTTTTGTTTATATTAAAAAAACATGAAAAATCGTAGAGAAATAAATAATCCACATACGATATAGATTTAGGATATCCACATATCTCTTCTTTTTGTTTGTTTTAAACACACCTCTTAAAGAAAATATCACAAAAACAATAAACTCCGAATATCATTAAATTTCCATAATCAATATAATTCTATTGCTCTCGTATATAACAGACAATGGATGGATTACAGAATAGTTCATCTTTGTTCCTTTTTCAAGGTCACTGAGTGGATGGACTTGCTTTAGTGGTGCTGTGTGACGGACTCCCTGTTATTTTCAGTAGTACACGACTCTCATCATTATCCAAACACAGTCACAGGGAAATCATCACATATTTGCCGATATTTGTTTAAACAATAGTTTCTAGTCGGTTTATCAGTGCTCTATCATGTCCTGTAGAAGCTGGATGTGTCGAGGTGTAACATTCGGATCAGAGGATGCCCTCTCTATCAGTGTGGGTCCCATTTGCTGGTACAGAGAGTTCACCAGTCGGCTCGTGGCCGTACGGATACCAGAACTTCCCCCTTGTATGGCCCCGCTACTGTTGGTGGCCCCTAGGAGGTGCCAAAGTAGGGGCAGGACATGTAACACCACCTGCTTCTGTTTCTTGGGGTAAACGTGACCCACCAGTTCTGAAATGGCAGCAGTAAAGCAACGTTAATTAGTTCACTACATAATCAACTACGCTACTTCAATTAGTTCACTACATAATCAACTACGGTACGTTAATTAGTTCACTACATAATCAACTACGGTACTTTAAATTAAATAAATACCATTGCTGTTTAATACAGCTTGAAATGAAACACTAAAATGTTTATAAATAATGACGGACCAGATAAATGAACAACATATGATATTTTGTAACGTCAACTAAACAAATTTGATTTCCAGATATAAGTAAGATCAAGCTTCTGGACACAGAATATGACCCTCCAAAAAATAGAGTGCATATGTGACATACCTGCTACTTTCTCCACAAGATGGGGCTTACTACGAGCACTGGCCGACTGGGCTTGATTCGCCATGGGCTGTATCAACAGCGAACCATCTGTACCAAATATACATCTCATTAAGTATTTTCACTTCAATTTCATTTCCACATGTTTCAGTTAGTTATAACTCATAATTTATGGGCTCTAGTGTATTAACGATATTTTGAGCTATAGTGTATAAATGATATTTGTTGGATTGCAATAAATGCGAATTAATGTTTTCGAGAGGTGAACAATTTTTTTTCACAAGTGGATCTGGTGAGGCATCCAGTTTACTAAATCAACACCGCAGAACTGGACTGTGTTGTCCTTGCAAGGATATGAAATATAAGGTAAATTTACAGATCTTCTTTAATGAGATAAGTTCAAAATATTCTGATATTATACGTTTTTCTTTCATTCAAAATCCGGACCACTTCTCAGAATGAATGACTGAATGGTGTTTTATGGCTTGTCGATACATGAATAGGTGATATTGTGCTCGAAAAAAGATCTCTTCTCGGAAATGTAACAAAATGTTAACTATTAGACAGCAATACATACCTAGATGTTCCATTAAAGCCTCGATAATGTCCATGGCTGCCTGGTTGATTTCCTTATTTTTCGATGACAAGTTTGGTGAAATATTGCCCACTGCGATGTTTATCACTGTGCCTAGAGAGTCATTTAGAATGGGTATAATTTGCAACATCACCTGCAGGGCATAAAGGTTCACCTTGCTGTTGGGGTCTTGTAATCGGGGCAAGAACTTATCAAATATCTGAAAATAAACAAATCTTAAACTGTTAATAACTTTAAAACCACAATCACAAACATCAATTAAAGGAAGTTACCCACCAAATAACGGCAAAATTACATTAAAGGAAGTTACCCACCAAATAACGGCAAAATTACATTATGAAACTATCAAAATGCTATTAAGGTGTTCAGATCATATAATAATGTATCTGTGCTGTCAGATTAAAAGTATAGGTTTATTTTTTCACAGGTTTTTAATATTCTTGAACATACTGGTTAAAGCCGTTTATATTTTGTCTATAGTGTTTAGAGAAATGGTTTACATCTGTTATAAAAGTTGACTGTTAGTTTAAACATGTTTTATTCACAAATAGTATATACATTTTACATCATACACATATACATTTACATGAATTCCCATAACTAAATATGCAATCAGATGGGATTCATAAGTAAGCCATAAGCTTTTATGTATCTGTCTCCCAGTGGAAAATTTATATTTTCATTTGAAAAGTTGCCTGTTAATGGCAGGATAGGAACTTTAACCAAGCAAATAATCTTAAGTTATAGCAAACAAAATGCCAAAGTACCCGAGAAGAAATCATACAAAATTATTTAAAACCTTTGGTTATATATGAGTTTAATATTGAATTAATGGAACAAGTTCTGTTTATTGATTCCAAACCAGTTTTGAAGAACTTCACAAACAAGGTTATCTTAATGTACCGATATCTTAATGTGCCGATGACCTTACTGCCATAACATAACAGCTTACCTTATTGCATATAACATAAAGGTTTCCTTAATTCCACAACATAACAGCTATGACATAATAGAACAGCTTACCTTTTTACCATAACATAAAAGCTATGCCATAACATAATAGATTACCTTCATGTCAAGATGAAGTACCACAAAATAAAACCTGCTTACCTTAATGACATTAGAGGCGACCAGGTTAGCATTCATCTCACACATCTCCAGGAGGGTTGTTATGCCCTTGTATCTGTCCCTCCAGTCGTTGGCAGACATGAGGGCACTTAATTCCTTAATCTCCTCCATCGTTGCCTCGTCCGTTCGTATCGTACGACGTTTGGGAGTCTGATGATTATTATCACTGCAGAAAAATGCAAAGAAAATTTGAAAATCTTCCCTTTACACGAACTTATAATCCTTATGTAGTTGCATATTCAGAGTCTATAAATATATTAAAGGAATTAACCCACCAAATAATGTCAAAATTAAAACTAAACAAGAGGTCAATGACCTTGAAGCTCTACTGACAGGTTCTGATAGCTAGATCAGCAAATCAAAATGATTTTCAACAAGGACCAACATCATGTCATGCTGATCATTTTAGAAAAAGTCCCATATCAATATCACTGATAGTTTTCAAGAAGTAGTTGCTACAAACTTTTTTTTAAAAATCTATTTTTAGCTGTGGCGGCCATCGTGAAATTCCGGCCGACCTTATATTTTGCTAGGATCAACTAGACATCAAGAGCAACTTTCCTGTGTCGTTTCATGAAAATCCGTCAAATTGTTTACATCGTCAAAGAAAAGCAGTACAGATTTGTGAACTTCAGAAAAACTAGAAACTTTTAAATAACTAAGGGAGATAATCCTTACCTGTTTGCTGAGCTGCCCCTTATCACCGAGCTTGACCTACTTCCATGTCCCGACCTCCAGCCCCTCGCTGATGATGTCTCGTTGGGTCCATCACTAATGCCCTGTTTGTACACAAGTTTCATTTTTACAACTATAGTTTATCATTTTCATCGGACGAAGGCACTATTTAATTTCAAAAGGAAGATAATTCTGGCTATAAATTTAAATTCCTGTGAGGTATTTACAACAAGTGCTCTTTATTGGAACTGAAGAGTTTAAAAAACATGTTTGAAGATTAAAAACCTTGAAACTAAGACAGAATAAACACATTATTTTAAATTAAGGTGTTATACACATACTGCAAACAAAATCTATCAAAACAAACACCTTAAATGCAAGCTGTAATAAGAGGAACTTGAATAACTTACTGGTACAGACATGTTTACAATGATTCTTTATTAGGGCTTTAATAGACCACGCATTACAGTAACCCGATATGACTTTACACGGTTTAAAGGGACAAACAGCAATCTTAAGGGTGGTAGGCATCAAATAAGCTTTTCATTTCAAAAGTGCTTTCTTAGGCTTTCTAAATTTCAAAACACAATAATCTGATTGTTTTTTACTAAAATCCAGCCAGGGGTTCAGGAAAAATAGTTTATGTATAAGGAGCCATTACTCCTTAGGGGCTAAAAAGCATTCAACCGGAACACAATGAGGATCTGAGCAAATAGGCTTCGTACTGATCATCCCTGTTTTGTTGAAATCCGGCCTCAACCAATGATAGCCGTAACCAAGTTTCGTTAAAAGCCAACCAGTGGTTGTGAAGAACTAGTCCAGACAAAATATGTGTATTAAAACCTTTGAAGAGCCACAGCATCATTCAACCGGAACATGACAACAATATGCCCAACTAGGCTTGGAACTGATCATTTCTGCCAAGTTTCACTGAAATCCATCCAGGATTTCAGGAAAACTAAAGTTTGTTTACATAGGCAATAACTGTGTCAAAAATCATTCAACAAAAACACGGTGATGATATGTGCAACAACTGATCTGCCCTGCCAAGTTTCGTTGAAATCCAGCCAGGCGTTCAGGAGAACTAGCCTGTACAAAGTTAGTGTATTACAACCTTTAATTGGCCATTGTGCTGCCAAAAATCACTCAACCGGAACATAGCGATGAAATGCGCAATTAGACTTGGTGCTCATCATCCCTGCCAAAATTCGTTGAAATTCGGCCAGGAGTTCAGAAGAGACTAGTCCGGTTAATGTTTGTGTATCAAAACTCCGCAAAAATCATTCAACCAGAACACGGCGATGATATGCACAACTAGGCCTGGTACTGAATTTTACTGCAAAGTTTCACCGAAATCTGGCCATGGGTTTAAGGAGAACTAGTCCCGACAAAATGTGTGTAATAAAACCTTTAAACGGCCATAACTCCGCCAAAAATCTTTCCACCAAAATACAGTGATGACATGCATAACCAGGCTTGGTACTGATCATCCCTGCAAAGTTTCGTTGAAGCTGGCCAGAGGTTCCGGAGAACTAGTCCAAAGTTTGTGTATTGAAACATTTAAAGGGCCACAACTCAGGCAAAAATCATTCAACCTGAACACGGTGACGATATGCATCACTAGGCCTGGTACTGATCATCCCTGCAAAGTTTCACTGAAATCCGGCCAGTGAACAACTCAGCATCCTATAAGCTCTGCTAGCCTTCGGTCAGTAGAGCTAAAAATTGGGAGAATAATGAACAAAGAATTTATTTTGACCCATATTAATAATTACCTTTATTCTTAAATTCTCCACAATATCCTTGATGCTTCTAAGAGTATTAGCAGGTAGATGCTTGGCCAACATCTTGTCAAAGTCTTGATGCGTCATTAGCAAATGCAACATTTTACGACCATGGTGTCTAAATAAAAAGTATTACATTCAACACAATGTCTCAATTTTAAGTTCATCTAATAAATCAATAAACTATAGAAAGACGTTCTTTGAACTTTGAGAGAAACAACATGAACAAATTTACAAACTATGCAATTCTTTAAATGGTAAGAGTTTCGAATTATCTCTCAGGGGGCACTCCACAGTTTCGCATGAATGTCCATGGTGTAAATCAGAAAGAAATCAACTAAGCATCTTTTAGGTCCATTGATGGTCTTTATAATAATTATGAAGCACATGTTTGATGTTTTTTTCAGTTTTGATTACTTTTAACTTTATTTTGGTGTATTGGAATATGCATTCTTTGGGTTTTTTGGAGGCTATAAATAGAAAAATGTGAACCAATCAAAAACTTCCTAAAAGTAGTTAAAATGGGTGATTTTCACTGACGAGGAGATCAGCGTGGAATAACTTTTTAAAATGCCGGACTAGGTATGTAAAATTTAGCATTTCCTGATATGCAAGAGCATTATGAGTGCAGACATGACCCTGATATGTGTAGGAAATTTTTTTATTTTTATTTATTGACATTTGAAATATTGCTAAAATTGCATTTTTAGCATGTTTTAAGGGGTGGGGTAATCTTAAAGAAATGGGACTAAAGTTGTACAGAAAATGCTTTTTGATACTTTTATTTGGTATGGAAACATGGGTAATTTTATTGTCTTCTAAGAAATGTATGACACAATGATGATGTGATTTATTTTTGCTCAATGATTCAGGCTAAGAGCTTGTCAAGTGTTTGATGATTGAGAAATGTACATTAAACTGTGGAGTGCCCCCTTAAGGGTCAAACCTTTTTTTACTAAAACAGTCAAATGAAGGATTTTTTGTCTGTATTTCAACATATTTTCAAATTTTGTTACCATTCGGTTTGTTTGCGAAGAGAACTACTTCGGTTAGAATGTAATTTGTCGATAAGGCAAACCCGCATTGCTACTAAACCCAGATTATGAACACCTCAGTAAAATATGTATATTGTAATACTCCGCGATGCACCGTATCTTGAGATATCTCGATATATGTCTCATTTATCTTGAGATACTCCATGTTGAGATATCACATTTTATCTTGAGATATCTCAATTTATATTGAGATATTTGTATTGAGATATCTCAATTAATCTCAAGATATCTCAAGATATCTCAAGATATCTCAAGTTATCTTGAGATAACTGTCTTGAGATATCTTAAGTTGTTTTGAGATAATTATCTTGAGATATCTCAATGTGTCTTGAGTCATTGATATCACAAAATAAATAGAGATATATCTTACAATTTCTCAAGATGTATCGCAACTTATCGTGAGATATCTAACTTGCGATATCTCAAGATCCCATGTGTCTTGCGGTTGGTATATGCAATTTTAGTAGGATTTTCTAAGTCTGAGGTGGGCTTTTTGCCATTTAAAAACTAACCATTGGTGTAATTCTTGGGTTTGCCATAACACTGTTTCAATATATGTACAGTTTGCTAATGGTAACGTCCCATTTAAGTACTGGTTGCTATGGTATTTTGATGTCATAGTAAAATGACGTTAAACATAGAATAGCATGTGGGGTGACGTCATGTCACATGACGTCATTATGTCGTGTCGCGTTAAAATAAAAAAAAATCGCATAAGATAGCGGCTTTATATAAATCGGGTTATAGGAGGCAACTTTTTAGAGAGGAAATGACTTCTGATTGCAAATTTCAGACCTTTTTCATGCTATGGAAAAAAAAAAGACCGAAAGAAAAAAGTTTGCAAAAAAGCTGTTAAAAAGGCTATTTCAGTGTTATCTTAAAAAGGTGCTGTTAGGCCAATTTTTGGACAATCGCAATAATACGTATGTCAAGACGTCCGGAATAAATTCGCGAAATGGAAAAAGGGGCGTTTCAAATTTTTTTAACGGACAACTTTCCCTTAAGGGGGCACTCCACAGTTTCGCATGAATGTCCATGGTGTAAATCAGAAAGAAATCAACTAAGCATCTTTTAGGTCCATTGATGGTCTTTATAATAATTATGAAGCACATGTTTGATGTTTTTTTCAGTTTTGATTACTTTTAACTTTATTTTGGTGTATTGGAATATGCATTCTTTGGGTTTTTTGGAGGCTATAAATAGAAAAATGTGAACCAATCAAAAACTTCCTAAAAGTAGTTAAAATGGGTGATTTTCACTGACGAGGAGATCAGCGTGGAATAACTTTTTAAAATGCCGGACTAGGTATGTAAAATTTAGCATTTCCTGATATGCAAGAGCATTATGAGTGCAGACATGACCCTGATATGTGTAGGAATTTTTTTTATTTTTATTTATTGACATTTGAAATATTGCTAAAATTGCATTTTTAGCATGTTTTAAGGGGTGGGGTAATCTTAAAGAAATGGGACTAAAGTTGTACAGAAAATGCTTTTTGATACTTTTATTTGGTATGGAAACATGGGTAATTTTATTGTCTTCTAAGAAATGTATGACACAATGATGATGTGATTTATTTTTGCTCAATGATTCAGGCTAAGAGCTTGTCAAGTGTTTGATGATTGAGAAATGTACATTAAACTGTGGAGTGCCCCCTCATCTATAAAAGTCACAGACAGAACAAAAACAAACTATCTTTCACCTTAAATATACTCAACATCAATTTAGCCATTTATACCAGCACGTATTGCATGTTATCACATATTTGGCAGATTGTCCCTATATAACCCATTATAAGATAAATATGTGCCAGTATATGGACTCGGACAAGTTTCAGCAGCAGTGACATTAAAACTCAAAGCATCTGCATTCTGATCCTTTCCAACACATTTTTATTAAAGTCATACATAAATGGGTGCAGTAAATCGCTAACATACACATTCTGAGGATCTCAACCATTAGATATATGTTTTTACAAATATGATGTCCCTAGGTCCGGATTTCAGATATCCAGATCCTACACACTATTTATAGATCATCATTATCTCTCACACAGCAGATATTTATTCACTTTACCTTGTTTCTGGAGAGCTGTCCATTGCAAATTGAGCAATAGCCGGCAGTGTCCTGTCGGTGACGTCCTTCACCCCACTTAGTATACGGCCCGGACCCATACGCTGCACCACCAACATCATGAACTGGGATGTGGTCTTCCTCACATAAGTATTCTTGTGCCTGCAAAGTGACATGAAGCAATCATTAAAACTCCTAAACATTTTTTTTTTCAATAAATTAGCTTAAGTCGCTTAATTTAACAATTTTCTTAAAACTTGTTTCCCTATATGCCATTCAGTATAAACTTACATATCAGTACACTCTTCTACAACTCCCTTGACTGACAAAAATATCAAGTACATATTTCAAGATTAGATTATTATGCAGCATCATTGCTACAGCTATAACATGTCACTGTTACACTAACACCAAACTGACTAGATCTTCCTTTGCAGAATTATAAAAATAACAATTTAATATTCAGAAAATTTGCCATTTCAAAAATTGGCATGCAGAAGCGGGAATCGAACCACTGACCTTTTGCTTTCCGAGCAAGCATGCTTACCTTTACATCACAACGCCATCTGATCTTTGACTGACAAATAAGACAAACCTTTCAATCCACTTTTGAATTTTCGCAGTTAGGCGACTAAATATGTTTTTATTCACACAAGTACTCTGAATATTTAATGAATAATTCCGTGTCCTTGTAAAACACAATAGAGTACTCATGTAATTTATTTTACTTCAAGATTTCATAACAAAATATCAGCGCTCCAACTTACGTCGCTCCTCCAGCGATTAGAGCCAGTAGTGCCCTCTGTGGTGTAACACTTTCAACCATGGATGCCAACGCTTTCTCAGAATCAGCACGGATAAAGCCATTACTCTCTATATTCTTGACAAGTAACCCCTTCACAACCATGTCTAGATCCTGTAAAGAAGACAGATTGTGTACTGAACTTCTGTTATAGTGAGCACAAATACCATATTTAGAGACACAGATATTGCGGTATTAGTCATTTAGGTCATTTATAACATTTCTATGTGTGAAAGATTGGAATTTCTTAGTGAGAGAATATTCATAATCGCTAAATATTAACAACTAACTCAGAACACAAAAGTAACTAACTGTGACGTTGAGTTGTGACCTCAATAAAATGTTGCTGACGTGGATGTTTTTGGGGGAGCACCTTTTTCCAAAATTCTCTAAGAACATTGGGACAAAATAAGAGATGTAACTTACCGCGTCCATGCTTTTATTCAGATGCTGGAAGAGCTCTCCAAAACTGAGGATGGCGAGACGCGACACCTGGGATCTCAGGTTCTTCACTTCCGCCAGCAGGGCGACGATTACCGGGTGGAGGTTGGTGAGGATGACATCCTTGTGGTACATGGCTAGTCGTCGCACACCGTTGATGCCACCACACTTCAACTCCCTGTAACATTGTATGCATATTTATATATGTATTGTACAATACTTACAAATCCATCTTGTTTTAATTGCAAAATTGTCTGAACAGATAAGTTACTTCTTGTGAAAAATTGGCAATTATGACTCTTTAGAGACATCTGCCCATCCCAAATAAACACTCGTGTTATGTAATGCAACTGAATTGGATTTTATAGTTGCACTAACAGCTAAGGTCATATGGTGACTTTTCCAGCTTCCATTTGTGAAGAGACCCCAGGTGCCTCTCTGGGTAATTTTCGTGCGGGCGCCTGGGTAGAACCACCGACATCCCCCAAGCCAGCTGGATAGTATGTAAATATCACATCCTCTTGAGGGTGCCAGTGGATATTATCAACATTATCATTTCGAGGGATGATCCACTGGCAACCTCAAGAGGATGTGATTGATATTTATTTTATTATACCGAACACATACTCCTAGGGGAAATCATTTTCCGATAATGAAGAAAAAATTGCTGTTGAAAAAAACTGATTTTAGAACTGAGCTAGCGGGATGATATTTTGCGCTATCACCCGCTATGACGCGTTGAGGGTGATAGCGCGAAATATCAACCCAGCAGGGTATGGGAATTTTACATGGGAGTGTTTATAGTGAGGTATAATAATATATAATGCAAGTTGCAAGTTCCAGAAGCATCACTACAACTATCAATACTATTTCTCAAAGCAGAATTATTCCATTCCAACACATAGCATACCAGTCTTCCTGGGAGAGGTTTTTGTGGGCTTGTCGGAGTGCCAGATCAGCATCCTTGTAGGGTTTCCAGTCCTCGGGGTTGTCCGAGTCCAGCGGGTTACGTATGGAGGCAGATAGAGGCTGACTAGAATCTACATCCAATTGACTGAAATATAGCGAAACATATATGTATATGTGTGTGTATATATGTATGTGTGTGTATATATGTATGTGTGTGTGTATATATCTATATGTGTGTGTATATATGTATATGCATATGTGTGGGCAAATGTACACTACCCATAATGAGCATATGGAGGGATCGGTGCAAGACATGTTTAACCCATATGTACATCAAGTCAGTTTGGGAGTGTCTTGTGCAGGCCCTCAATACTTGGGTATCATTTATAATGATACATTAAAATCTGCTGTTTTTACTTGCATGTGATCCATATGTTATTTTAATTGCTATCACATGATTTGATTTCCTGCTTGTTCATTGTCATGTTCACACTAATGAACATTACAATAAAATATTCTATTCTATTCTAAATAATATAAACATTGCTGGTGTATTCATACAATAAGTTTTTGGTTAAATTTCAATGAAAAGCTAAAAGCTATTAAAAACTAATATCTCCACCTGTATTATCAAAATACAAAACACATAATTTATTTGATCATTATAGATGTCTATCTACAGTTTGTTTACCAACTTGTATACAAATACATGGTGTCAAGTTTGTAAGCTGAACTTCCACAGTATAAAGCCCTTTACAAGAATAGAATAATAATTAGGACATGAAACGACTGCTATGAACAGCAGCTTTACAACAACTGTTGTACTATTATCATTAAAAGAAGAACATTTTGCCTGCTAAAGAAACTAGGTAACCCGCCAAATAACGGCAAAAATTGCACTACCAAATTGTACTCCATCCAGGTATTCAAATTGTACATTTACTGATTTTAGGAATAGATATTTTCATGTGTTCTTAAAATTCTCGCGACTGAATATGCGTAAAATTATGAGTTGGTAACTTAATTCGACGTTCCAGTTTTGGGATTTGGTCTGGCTGGTTAGAGCCGTTTATATTGGGTTTGGATTCTCAAAATATTAAATTATTTATATACTCATTGTCAGGTTTAGAAACGGTGCACACGTGTTGTAAAATTTGGCAGTTGTTGGCGGGATAGCTTCTTTAAAAGAACACATGGCAATCTTGAACTATTTATCAACCAACAGTATTAGCACTTCTATTATTAATCCAGCAGCATTTTGATATCAGTTTTCAATCCTTCTTCTTTATTCAACCTTAGCTTTAAACATATATCATTGCAAGTGCAATATAATCAACAATTAGTAATATGCAAAACTCAATTTGGGTTTAACTATTAAACTAATTATTAATACTGATTTCTGAAATGCAAGTCATATAGAAAACTAATGGACTGTCTCAAGTTTTAAAATATATCAAGATTGCCGTGTGTCCCTTTAAACTGGATAAATGTATCCGTGGATTTAGATTTTATAATTCCCATTTATTATACTCACGGTTTACTCTTTTTTCCGTGGAGTGAGTGATGGTGATGAATGTGTCTTGGGCGTGCTTATACTGGTTGTTGACCCAGAACCAGCCCCGGAGATGGATAGTGCTACAGTAACAACAACATAATATAATAATACAAAACATGAGGCATATTCTCACTGCATATATAATTCTAAAATATCTTAAAGATGTAGTACCTCACTGCAGTTAAAAGTTTTATATCTTACACTAAAGATGTAATCGAGCTACAAAAATAAGCAGACAAACTCTAATACAAATGTTATCTCTCGACTCTTTACAAACATTCACATGATTTTGACATGTTTGAGTCGAATTGTTAAAGTGTGTAACAAACACTGTCAACTGATAATTTGATTACGTCCAAGGTGCAATTCACCTGATGTATTATCTGCCTTATTTTATTATTTATGTAAATTAAAGAAAAACTTTCCATAAAAATCACTTACTTATGTCCGTTAAACAACACAAAAAAGCCATCCTTTTCAATATAAACAACAGCATACACACATATCCATTCTATCATGTTTTATCCATTTTCAAAAATGCTTCACAATAACAAGTAAAATAGCTATACTGTGATATGGTTATGTACTCGAGCTGCTAAGAGGTATTTATATCACACTGAGTTACGGGTAGTCGTATATCTTGAGTATCTAACAAACACTGTCAATGTCAACAGTGAATAGATTCAATACAGAGCTTAGAGAATACAGAGTAAATAAAAACTGCATTAAGCAAAACAGATTAGCTAACGTGTTAGTATAATAGGAAAATTTATCGTCATGCTTTCTAATGTCTTCCATAACATAAACCATGACATTAAAAACACTCTTAACAAATCAACCCAATTAAACTTGTTACTAAATCAACAACACCTGTTTCAAGTATGTATAGACCTAATATAGACCAAGACCCATAATATGTTCCACTCTAAAAATATGAAGAATCAAACTCTAATTGAATGTTAAGTGTATCTATATTTGAAGTTGTTGGAGGCAAAAAGTGACGGGAGTTTCAATAGATCAGGCAAGCCCAGAAGATCAAGGCACACCAATCATTCCCAATATGTAATATTCATCAGGGCCCTCCCTATTGTTCAAATGATGACCGATTCATAAAAACAGGCCACTGACTTTATGCCCTTTTGGTCTTTATAACATTCTGAAAATAAACAACCCTTTTTACAGATCAAATAGAAGGTAAATGGAAGTAACTCAAGATAAGCACACTTGCCTTTAGACACATAGGTATTGGAATTGATTCCACATGGGGTCATATAAAGTTAAATACTTAAGCAGGCAAGGTACTATGAAAGCGTACATCCTTTGATGGGATTGTAATACCATTGGTTCTAAATACAGGTAGAGCAATACCATGTGCATCTTTTTTTAACCAGCAGGCAGATGTTATTTATGCCCATAAACAGGAAATGAGGCCACTTAAAATACTCCGAGGTTGTAGCAGTACAAATACCAGTAGAAAGAAGAGGTATAGAAGCCAATCCACTGTCAAGCAGTAAAGGGTTCATCTTTAACTCTTTGGAATAGCCAGTCGAACAACCAATAATTGGCCCATAAATATTAGTAAAGTGTTAATCACTGCACACTTACACTCTATACCTAAACTCTCGCTCGTGTTCAACCGTCGCAGCTTCTCCTGTTGCCGCTCCCGTTCCTTCTTCAATTTCTCATCGTGTTCCTGTTTCTTCTTCTCCTTCTCTGCGCGTTTCAGCTCCGCCTCCTCCTCCAAGATCTTCTTCTTCTGGGCGATCGTGTCACTGAGATGTTTGCTCATACGTAGATTGTTCTGATCCTACATGATTATAATAGATGTAACTAATATAATTTATAAACAAGAGGCCCAAGAGGGCCTGTGAACGCTCTACTGGCTGTTATACCATTGATGAATCGAGTCGTACTACATGGTGTCTAGAGTGTACACAAGGTTTTTCAAGTATTTGACCTAGTGACCTAGTTTTTGACCCCATGGGACCCATTTTCGAACTTGACCAAAATATAATTAAGACAACATTTCGACAAAGTTTCATCAAGATCGGGTCAGAACTATGGCCTCTACAGTGTACTAGTGACCTAGTTTTTGACCCTGTGTGACCCTGTGTGACCCATTTTCGAACTTTAGCAAGCTATAATAGAGACAAATGTTCTGACAAAATTGCATCAAGATCGGGTCAAAAATATGGCCTCTAGAGTGTACACACGGTTTTTCCAAAGTTTGACCTAGTGACCTAGTTTTTAACACCATGTGACCCATTTTTGAACTTGACCAAGATATAATTAAGACAAAAATTTTGACAAAGAGTGTACACACGTTTTTTTCCAATATTTGACCTAGTGACCTAGTTTTTAACCCCATGTGACCCATTTTCAAACTTGACCAAGATATAATTAAGACAAACATTCTGACAAAGTTGCATCAAGCTCGGGTCAAAAATATGGCCTCTAGAGTGTACACAAGGTTTTTCCAATATTTGACCTAGTGACCTAGTTTTTAACTTCATGTGACCCATTTCCGAACTTGATCAAGATATAATTAAGATAAACAATTTGACAAAATTTCATCAAGATTGGGTAACAAATATGACCTCTAGAGTGTACACAAGTTTTTTCAAGTATTTGACCTAGTGACCTAGTTTTTGACCCCACATGACCCATTTTTGAACTTGACCGATATTTCATTGAGACAAACATTCTGACAAAGTTTCATCAAGATCGGGTCAAAAATATGGCCTCTAGAGTGTACACACGGTTTTTCCAAAGTTTGACCTAGTGACCTAGTTTTTAACACCATGTGACCCATTTTTGAACTTGACCAAGATATAATTAAGACAAACATTTTGACAAAGTTTCATCAAGATTGGGTCAGAAATACGGCTTCTAGAGTGTACACAAGGTTTTTCAAGTATTTGACCTAGTGACCTAGTTTTTAACCCCATGTGACCCATTTTCAAACTTGACCAAGATATAATTAAGACAAACATTCTGACAAAGTTGCATCAAGCTCGGGTCAAAAATATGGTCTCTAGAGTGTACACAAGGTTTTTCCAATATTTGACCTAGTGACCTAGTTTTTGACCCCACATGACCCATTTTCGAACTTGACCGAGATTTCATTGAGACAAACAATTAAGATAAACATTCTGACAAAGTTGCATCAAGCTCGGGTCAAAAATATGGCCTCTAGAGTGTACACAAGTTTTTTCCAATATTTGACCTAGTGACCTAGTTTTTAACTTCATGTGACCCATTTTCGAACTTGATCAAGATATAATTAAGATAAACAATTTGACAAAGTTTCATCAAGATTGGGTAACAAATATGACCTCTAGAGTGTACACAAGTTTTTTCAAGTATTTGACCTAGTGACCTAGTTTTTGACCCCACATGACCCATTTTTGAACTTGACCAAGATATAATTAAGACAAACATTCTGACAAAGTTGCATCAAGCTCGGGTCAAAAATATGGCCTTTAGAGTGTACACAAGGTTTTTCCAATATTTGACCTAGTGACCTAGTTTTTGACCCCACATGACCCATTTTCGAACTTGACCGAGATTTCATTGAGACAAACATTCTGACAAAGTTTCATGATGATTGCATCAGAAATGTGGCCTCTAGAGTGTACACAAGCAAAAGTTAACGGACGGACGGACGACGGACGACGGACGACGGACGACGGACGGACGACGGAAGACGGACAACACACCATCCCATAAGCTCTGCTGGCCCTTGGCCAGTAGAGCTAAAAACACTAACGTTCTTTTTTATTACGTGAAAGGGATAACCAATGCAATTGAATATTGAACTGAACATTATTTTATTTAAAAAGCTAGTCCCATAGAAAAGTAGGATCAAATACACAGAGCTGGGAACCAGCACACAAAAAATCATCATTTAAAGTTGATGTATTTTGAGGGGAAAAAAACAAACTTGCAGACTTGAAGAAATAAAATCTATGATATAAGATACTGGTCAAGTTCTGACAGACTACGCTATCTATAATTTACAACTGTAACGGTAACCTGATGGCATGGCATGAAGTATAGTACGTTCACAGACCAAGGGCTATCTTCAAAAGTGCAACAAACATGATCTTACATCATCTACGTCATCCAGGATATCCATGCTAGGATCCTCAAAGGATCCCTGCTTGTTCATGCTGACCCCTACCACCCCACTGGTGAAGTCTTTCCTGTCTTGCTTCATTGGTTTTCTGTCGTTGCGATCATTAGACTGGGAGTTCCCAGCAGTTATAGCGTGTTCTGTACCATTTATATTCTCAAACATGCCTACAAAAGAAATTGTATTGATACCAACTGGGCAACTATTCATCTTCTGTACTGATATCACTCAGGCCACCAACAGGACAACTATTCATTTTCTATACTGATATCACTCAGGCCACCAACAAGGCAACTATTCATTTTCTATACTGAAATCAATCAGGCCACCAACAGGACAACTATTCATTTTCTATACTGATATCACTCAGGCCACCTACAGGACAACTATTCAACATATATACTGATATCACTCAGGCCACCAGCAAGGCAACTATTCATTTTCTCTACTGATATCACTCAGGCCACCAGCAAGGCAACTATTCATCTTCTCTACTGATATCACTCAGGCCACCAACAAGGCAACTATTCATCTTCTATACTGATATCACTCAGGCCACCAGCAAGGCAACTATTCATCATCTATACTGATATCACTGAGGCCACCAACAGGACAACTATTCATCTTCTATACTGATATCACTCAGGCCACCAACAGGACAACTATTCATCTTCTATACTGATATCACTCAGGCCACCAACAGGACAACTATTAATCTTCTATACTGATATCACTCAGGCCACCAACAGGACAACTATTCATCTATACTGATATCACTGAGGCCACCAACAGGACACTATTCATCATCTATACTGATATCACTCAGGCCACCAACAGGACAACTATTCATATATACTGATATCACTGAGGCCACCAACAGGACACTATTCATCTTCTATACTGATATCACTCAGGCCACCAACAGGACAACTATTCATCTATACTGATATCACTGAGGCCACCAGCAGGACACTATTCATCTTCTATACTGATATCACTCAGGCCACCAACAGGGCAACTAGTCATCATCTATACTGATATCACTCAGGCCACCAACAGGACAACTATTCATCATCTATACTGATATCACTCAGGCCACCAACAGGACAACTATTCATCTGATATACTGAGATCACTCAGGCCACCAACAGGACAACTATGCATCTTCTATACTGATATCACTCAGGCCCCCAACAGGACAACTATTCATCATCTATACTGATATCACTGAGGCCACCAACAGGACAACTATTCATCTTCTATACTGATATCACTCAGGCCACCAACAGGACAACTATTCATCTTCTATACTGATATCACTAAGGCCACCAACAGGGCAACTATTCTTCTATACTGATATCACTCAGGCCATCAACAGGACAACTATTCATCATCTATACTGATATCACTCAAGCCACCAACAGGACACCTATTCATCTTCTATACTGATATCACTCAGGCCACCAACAGGACAAAGATTCATCATCTATACTGATATCACTTAGGCCACCAACAGGACACTATTCATCATCTACACTGATATCACTCAGGCCACCAACAGGGCAACTATTCTTCTTCTATACTGATATCACTCAGGCCACCAACAGGACACTATTCATCATCTACACTGATATCACTCAGGCCACCAACAGGGCAACTATTCTTCTTCTATACTGATATCACTGAGGCCACCTACAGGACAACTATTCATCATCTATACTGATATCACTCAGGCCACCCACAGGACAACTATTCATCTATACTGATATCACTCAGGCCACCAACAGGACACTATTCATCATCTATACCGATATCACTCAGGCCACCAACAGGACAACTATTCATCTATACTGATATCACTGAGGCCACCAGCAGGACACTATTCATCTTCTATAGTGATATCACTCAGGCCACCAACAGGGCAACTAGTCATCTTCTTTACTGATATCACTCAGGCCATCAACAGGACACTATTCATCATCTATACTGATATCACTCAGGCCACCAACAGGACAACTATTCATCTTCTATACTGATATCACTGATGCCACCAACAGGGCAACTATTTATCTGATATACTGATATCACTCAGGCCACCAACAGGACAACTATGCATCTTCTATACTGATATCACTGAGGCCACCAACAGGACAACTATTCATCTTCTATACTGATATCACTGAGGCCACCAACAGGACAACTATTCATCTTCTATACTGATATCACTGAGGCCACCAACAGGGCAACTATTCTTCTTCTATACCGATATCACTGAGGCCACCAACAGGACAACTATTCATACTCTATACTGATATCACTCAGGCCACCAACAGGACAACTATTCTTCTTCTATACTGATATCACTGAGGCCACCAACAGGACAACTATTCATCTTCTATACTGATATCACTCAGGCCACCAACAGGACAACTATTCAACATCTATACTGATATCACTGAGGCCACCAACAGGGCAACTATTCTTCTATACTGATATCACTGAGGCCATCAACAGGACAACTATTCATCATCTGTACTGATATCACTCAGGCCACCAACAGGACAACTATTCATCTTCTATACTGATCTTACTCAGGCCACCAACATACAACTATTCATCTTCTATAATGATATCACTCAGGCCACCAACAGGACAACTATGCATCTTCTATACTGATATCACTCAGGCCACCAACAGGACAACTATTCTTCTATACTGATATCACTAAGGCCACCAACAGGGCAACTATTCATCATCTATACTGATATCACTCAGGCCACCAACAGGACAAAGATTCATCATCTATACTGATATCACTCAGGCCACCAACAGGACACCTATTCATCTTCTATACTGATATCACTCAGGCCACCAACAGGGCAACTATTCTTCTTCTATACTGATATCACTGAGGCCACTAACAGGACACTATTCATCATCTACACTGATATCACTCAGGCCACCAACAGGGCAACTATTCTTCTTCTATACTGATATCACTGAGGCCACCTACACGACAACTATTCATCATCTATACTGATATCACTCAGGCCACCCACAGGACAACTATTCATCTATACTGATATCACTGAGGCCACCAACAGGACACTATTCATCATCTATACTGATATCACTCAGGCCACCAACAGGACAACTATTCATCTATACTGATATCACTGAGGCCACCAACAGGACACTATTCATCTTCTATACTGATATCACTCAGGCCACCAACAGGACACTATTCATCATCTACACTGATATCACTCAGGCCACCAACAGGGCAACTATTCATCATCTACACTGATATCACTCAGGCCACCAACAGGGCAACTATTCATCTTATATAATGATACCTATCCTCTTCTATATTTAGTAAAATCAATATTTTAGTTCTTTTTTATGTCTTCAGTACAGAGGAATTGTAAAGCAATTCAAATCCTATATTGATTTAAAATGCAATACCTTTTTTTAAATAAACAAAAAGCTTTACAATTCATGGAAAACTTTTGTGATTTGTTATATTTTATCATTTGCATCATTAGCAGCTATAAAATAATGAGTCATCAATCTAACTAAAATGCATTTCTCTCCGGATTCATCAATGCAAATTTTAAAATCTAATCAATGATAATTATGCTAAAAAGCTTTTATCTCAAATTGTTTGCTAGAAATATTTATTCTTTATTGCACTGAAATATTTTTCTATACATTGAATGGTAAAGTGTTATAAACATTGACATGTTAGAAATAATTAGTTAGCAATATTAAACAGCTGATGGTATGGAACAAAGAAATATCTGATTTGTCTTCAGACTCACAGCGGAGAATGAAAACAGAGGTGTCAGAAAGCAGTAAGATTAGAAGACATAGCCAGGACTATTGAGAAAGAAGAGCGGAAAAAATGGGGATATAAACTGCGGTAATATTTCCATAGAAGTGTCTTTTTTTTGTTTTTGATTTTTTTAGCAAAACAAATAAATCCTATTCATAACTGAGAATGTCAACATAAAATTAAGTATTGGAAATATTTAAATTACATGACTTTTTAAAAGCTCTAGAAAGTAAACTTTGTTATGATTTCCATGTCACATTATTCTTAAATAAGCCTGATAACAAAATCTCCCTATTTCAAACCTAATCTCCCTGTTTGTTTGTAAGACCAAATCTTCATACTTGGTCTGTCAGACAGGTATGATAAATAATAGGGTACATCCCCCCAAAAAAATCACAGATTTTCTTCTTAAAACTGACGACTTTATAGTTTTTAAGTCAGTTTATTATTAAGATTCTAATGGCTGCTATTTATTCCCTTAAGCCAGCTAGATCAATATTATTCTCTTTATTTCATATCCATCAGAAATAATCAATTGAAACATAATCATAACACATATTTGCAATGAATGCTGATTGCGTAAATAAGTAAACCCTATCTTGATTATTGGAAAACATTCTGTTAAAATAATTAAGCTGAAGTTAATCCCGGAAATCCCCCAAATTTTAGTCTCATTTCTTTTCCTATATGTATATCGCAAAAATCATGATGACAATTTAAAACAGCTCATTACTGAACAGAAACGTCTTACTTTAAGAAATTTAAATGAATTTTCCTATATTATATACAGGATTTAGTAATTTAGAATAATTGGATTTAGATGAACAGATGAACACAGACGAGAGTAAAATAGCTATCATGAGAGTGGAAGGATTCAACTTTAATTAAATTATCTAAATCCATTTCAAATTTATTGAGTGGACACCAGCCTAGATATATATATATGATTACAGTATGACCTTTGAACATAAATTATGACCTTGACCTTTGAGGTACATCATTTTGTCGAGATCGTTATTCTATCAAGTTATATTAATTGTCTCAATCCATTCCAAAGCTACAGAGCAGACAAGCACATTACCTATATGTGTTTTTTTATAAAAAAACACACAAAAAAACAGTAGATCAGATTGATCTCTGAGGTATGGACCTGATTTTAGTATTCAACACTGACAGAGAGGACACAAACATTACATACACCACCTTTATTATTTATATGATTGCTACAAAACTAATTAAGCTAAATCCATGAATAAGTCTCATCAGTTTTCCTTTATTACATACTTTGTAATTATGATGCCAGGTTAGAGCAGTAAATTACTGAACAGTAGCAGAATGACTGAATTGCCAAACAGAGCAATTTAGAAAGAGAGCAAAAACCTAGTGGTCAAGTAAGTATTGAGTGAAGAAAATGCAAAGAAAACTAAGTAGGTCGAAAAGGTGAGAGATATAGGGTAAATTCAAGGCAAATTTGTTCATGAAACAGGATCATAAGTAACAGAAAAGGGATTTTTTTTTTTGCATGAAGATGCAAATCCTGGTTTTAATGTGAAAACATACCAATTCCCACTACACCTATTCCTTCTGGACTAGGTGGTGCCTGCACTTTTTCATCTTCTGAATCCAGGGAACCATAGCTGTGCATAGAGGCGACACCTAGTGGTGAGAGAACTGAGCCTGGAAACAAGGGGAAAGAACTCTCACCAACCACGTACAACACAGACAAAGGTAAGTGATGATGATGATGATGCTGGCAGTGTTAAAGGCATTATGCTTTCACCCAATCAGGCATGTAATTTGTACATTTAGCAGTTCAAATCAATAAATGATTCAAAATCAACAAATAATTCTTTAAAAATCACTTCCCTAATTAAGACTAGATATGTTTGTTAATAGAAAATCTGAAAGCGTATGGAAAATTATTTATATGAAGGTATACATGTATAAACCACCAAGTTCTGATGCCTGATTGAATCAAATGCAGCAAACACCCACATCACATGCATGGTAAAAAATAAAACATCTTTGTACATACAACAGAATACGGAGACAACAATACTAAATGCATTGTTGAAGTATCTGTAATTCTTAACAAAATGCTTTTTATAACTGCTTTGTTTTACAATACAAAAACTTAAATTGAAAGAAATTCAGAAACCCATGTGAACACAATAGATTTGGCTCTTGCGTAATGGGCCGATACTTTTTTGAGAGAGTACCATACATACATACATATATTTGAGGCCCCAAAACAACAATGGAACATGCCAAATAATCCCTGGGACATGTCATATAGGTAGATAAATCCAGGGACTTGACATATGAGGGGATGACTTCAGGAAAATGTCCAATGGGCCGATAATTCCAGGAACTGTCACAGATAGTCCGATAACACCATGGACAAATATCAAATATGCGGATAACTCCACGGACATTTCAGATAAGACGGACAACCCCGTATTAGCTAAATGGATAACCCCAGGGACATGTCAGATTGATGGATAACTGTAGGGACATATGTTAGATCGATGGATAACCCCAGGGACATATCAAATGGGTGGATAATCCCAGGGACATGCCAGCTGGGTGGATAACCCCAGGGACATGTCATATGGACTGATAACCCTAGGGAAATGTCAGATGGGCAATTAACCCCAGTGACAAGTCAGATGGGCGGATAACCCCGGGGACGTCAGATGGGTGGATAACCCCCAGGGACATGTAAGATAAGCAGACAACCCCAGGGAAATGTCAGACAATTGGATTACCCCAGGGACATGTCAGATGGTCGGATAACCCCAGGGCTGTATAAGACAGGCAGATAATCAGAAGGCAGGTATCACCAGGGACAAGCCAGATGGGCAGAAAACCTAACCCAAAGGGAAGATCACATGGGCAGATCCTTCTTGGGACATGTCAGCTGTGCAGTTGTGAGAGGCTACCCTAAGGCAAAACTGAGAATCACAAGTATAAAATACCCTTATGTTAAGCCTGCCCCAAAAACTGAAACATTTATCCCCTATCAGTAAGCAGCTTTTTTAATTTGAGTATGCTATACAAGTACTTTTACTGTAATTTCTAAAGCTATTTCTGGTATAACAAAAGTTAAAATAGAAGAACATGATGAATACCGTGATGCAAAACAATGGTAATATTTGTTGGACATTCAAACTGTGTTCACCGTGTACCCAATATCCAAACAATGTGACACACGATGACAACTTCAATGTGAAATTTAGAAGTCAGTCTCAGAAATGTTAGATGTACAAAGATACAACATGTTAACATAACAATCTCACAATATTAGTGTTAAAACATTCAAGTCATCCAAATTATGGCAGTGCTCAATAAATAACAACACGTATTATCTGTGATTTGTTGTCTTTTTTCATTTAAACAAAATATAACATGTTAAAGTGCTTCTGGTGTGATAGCAAGGTGAGACTAACACTAACTGTGGGAAGTGGAGCCTTTTCTTCAAAACATTTTGATGTTAATCCAAATATATAACTTCAAAGAATTTGGATGTATATCTAAATATATAACTATCAAATGTTGCTCCACTTTAATATTTTAAGTTCACATTTGCTTTGGAAAAGTAGCAGACTGCTAGATTTTGTTGTATTAATCATAGGTATTAATTCATACGGCGCTTTAAGGCCTTTGGAAGTACATAATTTGGGATCAAAGTAAAAATATTTTTGAATTATATCAACACATGAATGCTTTACAATGTAATCAAGGGGGACAATTTCTTATTCTAGATTGGCATTAGTAGTAGCCAATATTTCCAAAATTGTGAAAATATACTGAAATTGAATCAAAATTTTCAACTAAATGTAAAAACACACAACTTAAAATAATTTGGCTACTGATAATGTTTATACAGCTTAATCCATAATTTTATGAGAAAAACAATTACACATTTTACTAAGCAATAACTTGGAAGCAGTACTGGGTTTACCTTGTAGTACTTAGAATTGCTATGATTGGTCAATAAATAAGGACGGGCCACAAAATGACACCAAAAAGCTCTTTAACTAGAAAATTGTCAAATTTAAATAACACTGAATATTTTAAATCGTCGTATATTTTAAATCAAAGAGTAGTTGGTTGCTATCATACCAGAGTCATGTGAGATAAAGGGATATAAAGGAAGTGACACCAGAGTTTAAAATCGGCACCTACCTTTTGTAACTCTTCGCTTGTCCCTTGCTTTATTATTTATACCATTAACAGATTTTGAATCGGCCACCGACACATCATCGTTATATCCTTTACCCACAATTTGCACATCAGAGTTTCTATTTTCGCGGAATGTTACACCACTTGCGGGGTTATAATCCACAAACACCAGGTCTTCTGTCGTCTCGCCATTTCTCTTATTATTGTATGATCCTGTCCTAGCGAGTTTTGGTTTGGATTCAAACGGTGACTCCCTTGGAATTTTAGGTCTTGAATCAAATGGTGATTCTATTTTTTTAACACTGAAAAAAAATTTGAATTACATTTTTTACAACCTATTTTTAACTGATTCAAAAGAATGAAAAGTTAAATCCATATGATGTTGTTGTTTTCCTTCCTTTTCAATTTATATTTTAAAAATCCAGCTACAACTAACATAATTACTTTGGCTGATTTTAATGTTTAAATTTTGAATCCAAACTATGTTTCAATTTTCACACATTTCTAAGCTGAGAAAAATTCTTGTAAAGATAATTAACTCCAAAGACTAATAAAATACCACTCCCATTTTAAAAGACTTAAGTGGTGAAAAAAACTGATTGAATTCGCAATCGTCTAATTTGAAGTTATCCAAATACAATAATACTTCACAGCTTAGCAAATGCACTTATGAATGAATCGAAGATAGATTAGCTACCAATATATGCACACACACAAACACTTTTAATAAAGAGTCCAAATTTAAAGAATACAAAACACCATGCACCCGGTGCATAACCCAGTGCATAATCAAATTACGCCTATAAATTAAAAATTTCATACAAAATAATTTGGACGACTTATGAATAGAGACGAGTCTAACCCATCCTAACAATTGCAAAGGAAGTACGATTTCTTTGTGACAAAACCGATTCTTTCATAAAGAAATAATTCAGTTTCCAATATAAACCTTTACAAACCATTGTCAATTATTCAATACAGCCATCATTCACATCTGAACACCTACATGTCAATGTAAAATTACAAGGCTTTTCACATAAATGATTTTTATAAAAGCCCTCTTACGCTTTGATCCATGATTTTTGCTACCTTATTTACCACCTAATATTATCTAAACAGTGTGTTCTGTGGCAGCGTATACTTTGTCAAAGGTAGCACACAGGTCAGGAATATGTTCCCTACTATTTACACCTATCAATATTATCACAGAGGTAACACAAATTTCAGAAATATTCATCCATCAAATTTCACCATGTGCACCAAGTCATCAAAAAATTTCAAGAATATCTATCCACTTGTTATTTTACGATAGTCGTACACCTTTCGTCATTCGCACAAATTCAGCAGATATTTTAGAATAGTCATCCACATCATCATTCATACAAAACCAGCAGGATTTTCCGGAATATTCATTTATTTGTATCACGCAGTGACCACAATCGCACACAATACTTCATCACTGGCTAGCACACATCTTATCGATTACCTTCCATTTACAGGAATTACTACAAATTTTATTTTTGTATGAAAACTGATGTCAGAGTCAACTGGGAGCTTAAACATGTCATTAACTTGTATTAAATAAGTAAGGCACAGAAAATAGATGATAATCAAGAGAAAATAAGCAGAATTAAATAATAAAAATTGTTTTGCATCAAACCATAGCACTAGCAGAACTCTGCAGTTTAGTGTCATCTAGATTGACAGTGCCATAGATGCATTGCATGAAAAGGCCAGCATTAACTTTTACAACACAGCCAGAAAGGGCAGCATTAACTTTTACAACATAGCCAGAAAGGGCAGCATTAATTTTTACAACATAGCCAGAAAGGGCAGCATTAACCTTTACAACATAGCCAGAAAGGGCAGCATTAACTTTTACAACATAGCCAGAAAGGGCAGCATTAATTTTTACAACATAGCCAGAAAGGGCAGCATTAACCTTTACAACATAGCCAGAAAGGGCAGCATTAACCTTTACAACATAGCCAGAAAGGGCAGCATTAATTTTTACAAACAGCCCCAAAGGGCAACATTCTATGTTCACAATGTAGTCTGAAAGGGCAGCACCGACTTCTACAACACAGCCTAAAAGGGCAACGTTTATGTTTACAACACAGCCTGAAAGGGCAACGTTTATGTTTACAACACGCCTGGAAGGGCAACATTTATGTTTACAACACAGCCTGAAAGGGCAGCGTTTATGTTTACAACACAGCCTGAAAGGGCAACGTTTATGTTTACAACATGCCTGGAAGGGCAACGTTTATGTTTACAACACAGCCTGAAAGGGCAACGTTTATGCTTACAACACGCCTGGAAGGGCAACATTTATGTTTACAACACAGCCTGAAAGGGCAGCGTTTATGTTTACAACACAGCCTGAAAGGGCAACGTTTATGATTACAACACGCCTGGAAGGGCAACATTTATGTTTACAACACAGCCTGAAAGGGCAGCGTTTATGTTTACAACACAGCCTGAAAGGGCAGCGTTTATGTTTACAACACAGCCTGAAAGGGCAGCGTTTATGTTTACAACACAGCCTGAAAGGGCAGCGTTTATGTTTACAACACAGCCTGAAAGGGCAATGTTTATGTTTACAACACGCCTGGAAGGGCAACCTTTATGTTTACAACACAGCCTGAAAGGGCAGCGTTTATGTTTACAACACAGCCTGAAAGGGCAATGTTTATGTTTACAACACGCAAGGAAGGGCAACATTTATGTTTACAACACAGCCTGAAAGGGCAACGTTTATGCTTACAACACAGCCTGAAAGGGCAGCGTTTATGTTTACAACACGCCTGAAAGGGCAGCGTTTATGTTTACAACACAGCCTGAAAGGGCAGCGTGTCATATTTCCTGGAAAGGTAATGTGTCCACATCAACACACCTTGAATTTACCATGAACTGTATATAGCCCTGAGTAAATGAAGTTATTCAGGTATGTCCCTAATTAACACAATACAATCATTATAGGTAGATGATGCTTGATATGGTAATTAAAACTGATGTACTCACGTCTTCTTCTTGTTGCTTGTTTCTGAATCAGAATCCTTGTACGACGAGTAACTCCACACGCCACTTTCCTTAAAGCTATCTGGCGATGGTGACCGTGATGTCAGATTAGAACTGCTATGTTGCTCGATAATTTTCTCTTTTTTCTTCGATGCACTACTTCTTATACCCATTAGCGAGTTCATCATCTGCAAACACGACACAAGTTGTTATTAAGGTTCAGTAGTAATCAGGATGGAAACATGTGAATACATCACATTGTAGAACACAAGCTTCAATAGATTGTAATTTAGCTACATGCTGGAAGAGAGGAATGGTAATAATTATAACTGAATGTAATAATCTGAATGATTACGATATCCTTGCGATATCACTGGATTTTCTTGATTCCACTTTTTTGTTTTCAAAAAAATAAAAAATAACGGCAATATGATTTTTTAGATCTCTAATTCCAATAAAGCCGGGCACAGCCATCGTTACATGATAATACATCAGTATTGACTTTACAACATGAATTTCATGATTGTAGAATAACTCAAAAGACCTGAACCCATACTCAATATAGGCTTTGCCAGCAATTTCATAATAGTTGATATTATAGACAAACTTTGATACAAAAGGAAATGTTATGTTAAATCAGAGATTCCCTGACCCTTACTCCCCACTACTGATGGGGAGAGAAAACAAAATGAAACAAGAGGTCAATGACCTTGAAGCTCTACTGATTGATTTTGATTTCAGGAAGTAGTCGCTACAGACTTGTTTTTTGAAAATCTATTTTTAACCGTGGCGGCCATCTTGAATTTCCGGCCGACCTGAAATTTTGCTAAGATCAATAAGACATTAAGAGCAACATTCCTGTGAAGTTTCATGAAAATCCGTCAGGTAGTTTCAAAGAAGTAGTCGCTACAAGTTTTCATTATATAACTCTATGTAAACAAAGCAGCCATGTTTAAGGTCAAATCAAAACGATTTTCGACAAGGACCAACATCATGTCATACTGATCATTTTAGAAAAAGTCCCATATCAATATCTCTTATTGTTTTGAAGAAGTAGTCGCTACAAACTTATTTATTTTAAATCTATTTTTAGCTGTGGCGGCCATCTTGAATTTCCGGCCGACCTGAAATTTTTCAAGGATCAACTAGACATCAAGTGCAACATTCCTGTGAAGTTTCATGAACATCCGTCAAGTAGTTTCAGAGGAGTAGTCGCTACAAGTTTTTACTATATAACTCTATGTAACCAAAGATGGCCACTGGCAGCCATGTTTAACGTCGAATCAAAATAATTTTCCACAAGGATCTACATCATGTCATGCTGATCGTTTTAGAAAAAGTCCCATATCAATATCACTTATAGTTTTCAAGAAGTAGTCGCTACAAACTTATTTTTTAAAAATCTATTTTTAGCTGTGACGGCCATCTTGCATTTCCGGCCGACCTGAAATTTTGATAGGATCAATAAGACATCAAGAGCAACATTCCTGTAAAGTTTCATGACAATCCGCCAAGTAGTTTCAGAGGAGTAGTCGCTACAAGTTTTTACTATATAACTCTATGTAAACAAAAATGGCCGCTGGCAGCCATGTTTAACGTTGAATCAAAACGATTTTTGACTAGGATCAACATCATGTAATGCTGATCATTTTAGAAAAAGTCCCATATCAATATCACTTATAGTTTTCAAGAAGTAGTCGCTACAAACTTATTTTTTAAAAATCTATTTTTAGCTGTGACGGCCATCTTGAATTTCCGGCCGACCTGAAATATTTCTAGGATCAATTAGACATCAAGAGCAACATTCCTGTAAAGTTTCATGACAATCCGCCAAGTAGTTTCAGAGAAGTAGTCGCTACAAGTTTTTACTATATAACTCTATGTAAACAAAGATGGCCGCTGGCAGCCATGTTTAACGTTGAATCAAAACGATTTTTGACTAGGATCAACATCATGTCATGCTGATCATTTTAGAAAAAGTCCCATATCAATATCACTTATAGTTTTCAAGAAGAAGTCGCTACAAACTTGTATTTTAAAACTCTATTTTTAGCTTTGGCGGCCATCTTGGATTTCACATCAACATGAATTTTTGCTAGGATCAACTAGACTTTATGGGCAACATTTCTGTAAAGTTTCATGAATATCCATCCAGTAGTTTCAGCTGTGAAGTCGCTACAAATAAAAGTTTACGGACAGACAGACGGACAGACGGACAGACGGACAGACGGACAGACGGACGGACGACGGACGCCGCACCACGGCATAAGCTCCGCTGATCTCTGATCAGTTGAGCTAAAAATGGCTATAAAAAAAATAATCGGCAAATCTTTAAAAAAAAATAATGTCAGGAGTAATTGTATAAATATAGGGCGATATCTAGCTATTACTTCTCTAATGGTTTCTAATCATTAGGCTCAGTCGACATCTTTAAATGTGATTTTGTTAGAAAACTGGTCGGATCTAAGGCACACATCTCACCAAATTACAGGTCATTACAAAGTCTGCAATTTATTTCAGTTCATTATGAAGTAAGTTTGAGATAGGATCAAAATCCTTCACTTTCTTTGGGTCTAATCCATTTTCGCATCCGATAGAGACCGTATTTGCTAACTGACAGGAATTGCACTTAGCTACATTACATAATTATGTGATATATGAAAGAATAGCAATATATTTAATGGGTTCTAATCATTATGCTCAGTTGACATTTTTAAATGTGATTTTGTTAGAAAACTGGGATCGGACAGGTCTACTAAGGCACACATCTCATAAAGTTTGCGACTTATTTCAGTTCATTATGAAGTAAGTTTGAGATAGAATCCAAATCCTTCACTTTTTTTTAGTCTAAAAAATCAAAATCATAACCAAACATCTTGAGACCGGTTCAAGTCACTCAAATTAACCAACTTTCAAGATTTTAAGTATATTACAAATTTTATTTGAAAAATCGAACCCAGACAAACAATTTTCAATATCTTTTAATGGCCACACAATACAAAATACAATACGAAATTCACACAATATTAAATTACAAGAAGCCCCGAGGCAAAAAATAACTGCAAAAGCTCTAAAAATGAAAAGATCTATCAAGTTTTATTAATATTTTAATTAAGTCTTTCTTAAAGAGGAACAACACTTAATGAAACTTTTACTGACTAGTATTAGTGTTATAGTAACTGTTAATAGCCAAATATGAATAGATGAAGAAATAAACAGATGGTCGTTCATTATGTGTCAGAATATGTACTTTAGATTGTAAGAACTAATGAAGACTGGCTGTCTATTTCATTCTCCAATACAATGTAGTCTTAATGATGTCATGTCTTTCAAAATCAGATAAAATGTAATAATTTACAAAAAGAGAGATAGTTTTAGGGAAAATTAATACAGACCATTTTACTTGCAGTTTCCATGTTGTTTTTTAACTGACTAAACGTGTCTGTTTTGTTTTATTCAACACCCACTCCCCCCACCCCCACCACAGATGCAGTGCCAAATAATGACTTGCTTTTTCCCATTAACTGATACTATACAGACCACCACAGCCTTTTATAGTCAGCTGGCTGTGACAATATTCTCAGAAAGTAGAATTGAAGAATAATATACCAAGCAAGTTTTAATACATTCTGGCTTGAAGATTATGGAATATAAGACCCTTCATGGGTATCTGGTGAAAATCGGGGAAATCAGGAATTCCAACATAAGGTTTAATGCTTTTTAAAGTTCAGATTAAAACAGTTATACCGAGGGTTGGAATTTCCCTACCTGAACCGGATATCCATGATAGATTCATTTTTTTACATATCATTTACATTCTGCGCATTGACGTCGCTAACTACTAATGTTTTGCATGTTTATTTACACAATGACGTCATGCAACTGTCATTGTTGACATCAGCGTGCGACTTTTATATCCCCCCCATCACACCCCTTCCCCCATGTGTAAGATCAGGCTTTCTACCACCCATGTAAAATGCGGATAACCTTATCCAGTATGCAAGAACAAATGATAATAGCTGTGTATATTGTAACTATGTCGGGCATTCACCATAACTCACAGGATATGATGAACACCCATTTTTTTACATTGATGAAACCCGAGCAAAAGTTTAATCTATTCTGGCTGTGTAGGCTTGAAGTGGATGGTACAAAATTCTAGTCTGGCTTCTTTTCAAACAAAAATTAATAAACCAGAAAACTAATTTCCCCTCAATTCCAGCACTGCTGACACGTGTATTCAGAAGCGGAAAAACATTTTAAGGTCTACAAATTCAGAGCCAAAACATGAATAATTCTACGTGAAGTCTGAAGCAAATCCATCAATATTTAATCACAAAATCGTTATGCCTTGCTGATATGACGCAAAGACCACTTTAAAAAAAATTTGGAGAGGATTCTATTGAGAATTTATGAGATTTTACTTGTCAGAAAAAGGATTTTTTGTTGGAAAAGTAACATTTTAATTATTGCCTTTTTGAATGTGACAGGTAACATTATATATGTTCACAACAACTTCATCTTGCTTAGGTTTCCAGCTTGCTATCTGTGCATATCACGCAAAATAAATTCTAGCACAACCAAACCATAAAACGAAGGCAATATAATACCAGAAATTGGAAAAATACAAATAATAAATATCATCCGTCAACTAAGAAGTTTTGTCCAACATATGAACTACTTTTAAAACAGATATTGTTTGACATCTAAACAACATAAGATATACTATTGTTTGACATCTGAACAACGTAAGATATACTTCTGTTTGACATCCAAACTACATCCAAACTACATTAATAAATATCAACATCTAAACATTAATAAATATTGCCCAACATCTAATAAATATTGTCTGACATCTGTACAACATTTATAAATATCCGACATCTAAAAATATTGTCGGACATCTGAACAACATAAATAATAAATATATTTGATATCACTAAGTTAAGTAAGTTAAGACGTTTTACCTTACAATGAACAATTATAGTTTGCTAATTTTGGATCAAAGCTTGAAGGAATGAATGAAGAGCAATTACTGCCCGTTCAGATTCATTATAGAATCCACACACGCAATTAATAATTATTTACCCAACACGAGTTACATCAACATCTTGGGGAAGTTTGAAGGAAAATTTCCTGTTTAAAGACATTTAATCAACATTCTCGGAAACATTATCGGAAACATTATCGGGCTTCGGATATTGACAAATGCAGACTGTAATACTTTCATGAACAGTGATTAGAATATCATGCTAGTGACCAAGTTTTTCTACAGCTTTGAATAAACTATAATTGCTTCTTTTGGATACAAAAGATTGGAAACAGAAACCTGATCCCTTCATCATGCACTACGATCAATGATTAACGCGGCTCACATTGAAATGGCTATCATAACTACACTTGATTGCTTATTAATATTTCTCGTTGAGAGAATGAAATATAAGCTGCCGGCATGTAGGTCTCATTATTGATTCACTGCGTTCACAGACAACAGGAGTGGTAGCCACTAAAGTTGCTTTAAATCTTAAACAAATGTGCTATTTCCTTACAATTATATTTTTTATGCATAGCATAGCAGTGTCAATTCTTACAGCTGGGGGAGGTATACGGTACTGGTTCTACCCAGGAAGTGGGTGGTCTGCCTCCAACACAAAAAAAATGACCGTCATACATATAACCTTACATGTATTGAAAATGATGTAAATCATCATACAAACAAACAAAATGCATAGCATGCTTTTTTTTTTTAAAAACTATTTGTTGAAATAAAGGAAGTTTTATTTCTTGACTACGGTTAGCTGTGCCAGTTCATGTTTCAAGAGTTTTTCAAAGTATTACTACTTAACTACATGCAGAGTTTCATGCTTAAAACTATTAACATTTTCATAATTCGAAAATAATAAATAGATAATTGTATACCAGAGTATGGTATAATGGGCAGCCAGGGATGTGTCAACATTATAGTTGATCATGCAGTCAGCTGGACACTGTCCGGGGGTCTAACAGTTTATACAATTGTGAGGAAAAGAAACTGAAACATTGTGCTGAGGAGCATGCAGTTATGGAAAAACAAACCAGAAATTAACAGGAAAAAACAATACACCACAATGATTATATGGGCAATACCAACACAAGTTTTCTTAATGGGGTTGTACTAGTGGAATAGTACACTGTCCAAGTTACAAACAGTAACATAGTACAATACCATGGCGGTAATACCAACATCCGATAAAGACCAGAGACCATATTTGCTAACTGACAGGAATTGCACTTAGCTACATAATCATGTAGTATATGAAAGAATAGCAATATATTTAAATGCCGTTTAGCAAATATTGTTAGTCAGCCTTGCATTTACTTACAAAGCAACTTAAAGGGCATGTAGGCATACAGCCAAACAGTTTTTATTATTGAAAGTTCTCAAAAACTTGGGAAAAAGTGAAAAAATTATCAAAATCAGATGATGAACATACAAGATATGACCATTTGAAGCTTTTCTAAAACAGTTATGGGAGCCGCCATTTTGAGAAATATGTTGTCACAGTTCTAATTTAAATCTTCTTTGTTTATCATCCAAGTTTGATAATTCTTTCACCCTTGTCCAAGTTTTTCAGAACTCTCAATAATAACGACTGTAGCCTACATTCTCTTTAAACCTGTTCCCATTCAATACCAAATTTACTAAAAATGCACATACAATTGAAATGAATTTATGATTCATATTACTAAATACTCACTGATCAAGTTTCAATGGAATTACGTTTTTAACTGCATTTTCTGGCTCAGATGGATGCCAAACTTTATGTGTTGGTATTACCCCCATAAATGAAACTCAAAACATGGTAAAGTTCTTGCAAAAGATATGTTCAATGGTTGGACACGAACCTTTTCCTGGGATCTTATGCCTTTCAATGACTCCATCATCTGTGTATCCAAATATAAGGGAAGATAATGTAGAGCATACAGATATGTCATGTTGTTTACGCAATTCAATAACAAATATTTGGAGTGCTTGTTTCACCAACTTGTTTTTGGCAAACACAATTTATATGCAATAATTTTTTGTTAGTTAATTATAGCAATATAATTTTCTTGTTTGCGGAAAGTAAGAAATATTACTTAGGATTTTATCTAAGGAAATGTTTTTCAAAACAAAGTAATTGTTTTGGTTCAAATGCCAAACAAATCCTGATCTGAAACAAGCATTCCAAACAATATTACAAAAGGAAAGAGGGTAGATTTCCGTGAAATGGAGTCTGTACCTCATGAGTAGAAGATATGAGAATGAAAGATAGAAATGGGACATTTTGGAACAGACATGCATGTGTACTTAACTGTAAATACACACTACTCACAACAGTCACTGTGATGGGTCATTCTGAAACTGAAACCTGTGTGTATCTATAATTGTACACGTGTTTTCTTGTTCCTCTCACTGTAGTGGGTCATTTTGAAATATCTATGTGTCTTCTTGGTTTCAATAAAAACACAATTTTTTATTGTTCTTCGCAAATGGCTCGTCTTTTTGTTTTTAGTTTTTGTATACATATTAAGAAGATAGTTATATGACCAGTAAAATGTTGTGTTTTATATGAGAGACTTCCTTTGTCATTTTAATTAAACAATTTGTACCCATGACAAAGGCATATCAATTAAGCCAATCTAATAATTTCAATGACTACAACACCATGATGTCATGCCTGGTGATCAGAAAGGTGATACCACGATGGAGGTCAGTGACACTAGGAATTTTTAGAAACAATCCCATTTCCATCTTATCAACAGGGAAAAAGTTGCATGCTTATAGTAAAAGTACAGAGTAAAAGCTATTCCCAAACCTAAGAAAAGACAATTCCGTTTAGATGAAGAGTACATTAAGGGGAGATAACCCACCTCCAGGTGAGACTCTGCCTCCAGAGTGCTCTCCATGGATGCCGCGTACGCGCTGTCCACGTCATCGTCCCGGTTGCTGTTGTATTTGTCAGTGCTGGATATTGGCGGGACTTTCTTGTTGTTCCTTCTAGTCGCTGATCGTGCTAACGTTGCCTTCAGCGGGATGGGCGATTCTTCTTGCCCTACAAAATGAAGAGTATCGGATAATTACATCGAACATATGGACAAAACAGTTTTGATTGACTTTGATAAAAAGTTTTAAAGCAACATTTATCAAAATAACTAGAATTTAGACTGCAACAGTCAAAGTAAAGAATTATTTCCATTTATGACAAAAAGATATAGTTCAGACATTATTATTACAAATTCACTTACAAAGCGTCAAAGGAACGATTTATTTCTTCTTATATTTGTTTTGAGATTATTTCAAATTAACAGAAGAAGCCAGACTTTGAATCCATTGATATGGGTCTGAGCCTCATCCACATCACTGGGTTTCTTCGGGAAATCCTTGGGAAACTAATTCTCCCTTAGCTTTATCCGTCAGATGGAGACATAACAGGTCAGTCCCATATACAAAATTATATCCTTCAAGCATATTAAAGGACCATAAAAATCTACTCAACAATAAGAGTAGGACATGCTGTCTGGATTTGTATGTATCTTTTCCCTCTTTCTGGGGCAGCACTAAATATAACAAGATAATGTGTTCCTAACAACAAAACAATGTGTTGGCAAGCCGTTCAACACAGATCAATTCATAAACACTAAACATTTTACTAACATCTGCATATAGGCTTCATCTTAGCGCCACTACTCACCGCTCAATGGGAGGTAATAATGAATTATGTTAACTCGAATATGATTGGTCATTGTATATTGTTCACATTTCAACATGCTGTCCAATCACAGTCCAATTCTTATCAGAACTATTTCACTGAAATAAACCTCCCTTTGAAGAGTCAGTAATAACCTTAAGATAAAAGCAAAGGTGTACTTTTTCAGAGAATACAAACATTAGGAAGAGACGTAGCTTTCTGTTCTGTATACTCCTCATTGTCCAGTTATTTGCAGATTAAGTCCTGAAATAACCTGAGTTTGTACAGAATTGTTACTTCTGCAATGTGCACATTAGGTCCGAGACCAGAGCGACAACTTAAACTGGACAAAACTATGGTTACACCATCAGAGTAAGGCAATCACTTTGTCAACACACACAACCGACAAAATGACAGGTACTACAACAGTACATCGAAACTTTTACATAAATGGCGAAAATAACAACTTCAAAATAGTGGAGCTATGGGCAACCCAGACAAAGCTGGGCTTTCACAGTTAACACTCACACACCAAAACAGAAATTCAAGCTGTGGTTGCAGTGATACCCTAACACCCTGTGAGTGCCTTGTCCAGTTTCAGTTGTCTTTGATGTGTTCCAAAACCAGTGCATAGGTGAATAATGAACAGTTTCTATTAAACAATAACATGGATCATTCGTAGATCACGTATACAGAGATTGTCAGCTATGTCCCTGCGGTGACAGAAACAGATGAAAATACCTCTTCGGGAATCTTCACTTGGGCTTGGTGGGGACGCATAGTCATCAAAATCATACTCTGCTACAAAAGAAGTTAGTAAAACACATGTTAATAGACTGTGGGGGAGTGGTCACACGGCAAACTACAAAACTACATCAACAGAATCCCATCTCAGAATGCTTGGTGTTCTTTACGATCAATTATTTTTATAGATAGCAAGTCTTCGTATTTGATAGATTTTCAAATTCGCTCATTAAAGAATTTCTTTTTTATATTCTTTCCAATCTATATTCATGTTGTCTTACAATATGACTGTACTACATTAAAACACATTGAAATAAAATATGTTTAAACCGAATGCTATAAATTATAGGACTTAATCTTTTTACATGTTTTAACATGCACGTATGAAAACATCAATGAATAAATTCATGTAATTCATTTGAAATAAAATACGTGTAAACAAAATGCTATAAATCAATGCATTTAAAACCTTTTACACGACTGTGTTTATGATATATAAACACAATTTTACACATCAATGAATAAATTTCTGTAATTGATTTGAAATAAAGTATGCTTCAACCAAAACACACTGTTGTTTAAAATAGGAATACAAAACAATACTCTAAAACGGTATAAACATTTTCATCTCTTATTTGTTAACAAAAGCCTAACATTAACTGACAAAGCCGCCAGGCAAGGAGAGATGGGCCTGTGATATGTGGATATACAATAACGTGCAGTGGAAGACTCTTTAATACTCTACACATTATCTCTATTCAACATTTTAATGACAATTTCTACATTTGGCAAAAATCGTGATATACAAAGGACTCAATAACATAGCTGTTAGACATGATAATTTTTGTATAATATACTTTGTACACCATTTGACAAGACCCTGGCCTAAAGCCATATCTTGCTGCAAAGTCTAAATTCCACTAAACACATAATCTGTAGTATTTCAATTTACGGCATTTTGAGTCCGAATTGCAAATCGGATTTGAATCATTGACTATGTGTGTACCATTAAATTACAATAATCATTCTACTGAGTTGGGAATATAGAAACAAGACTTCTAGTAAATATTTGAAAACATCACTGTTTACAATATCCTGGCAAATAATCCCATCAATACAAGTCAACATTCACGGTTGCGAGACAAAACACAAGAGCATGTCTCGCAATATTTACAAATAATTTATACGGACAGCAAAGCGTTAAGCGCAAATTTCTATTAAAAGCTATGCAATGGTTAAGAAAAGCTACGCCCCAGACTTTAGTAGAATGTTAATAACGTTCAATCTTTATTAGAAATTGTTTTGTAACAGCACGTTACTAGCTAAGGCATGCATCTTTGCAAATTATTACAAATTCACTGAGTTGATAAAGAAGAGAATCTTAATCAACTTCTTTCAACAGGACAAAGTCAGAAGATTGCTGTCATGTAATTTAATGCATGACTTTACAAATTGTACAGCGCTTCTTTTTTTTTATAAATTCCACAAAAAGTAGATAACGATATTGATTGATTTGCTAAAATAACTGATCTAATAATCTCCATAAAATGTGTCAGTACTCAAATATATTGAATATCGGCGGTGATACGCCGTCATCATAATTATCTCCCATTAAGGTCAAAACATTAAAATACAATCACTCATTAAAATGGTATGGTTGCTATGAGTGAAATCAGGCTGCCTGGTATATGCTATGGAGAATTAGATTTCCCTTCTAATGAACTTGCTAGTTATTACAAAAGTATGACACATTCACATAGGTTTGTGATTGATTAGAATTTATTATTTCAAAGTCTTTGGTTATTCTGATCTGAAACTTCCTTTTATTTTATTTTTCTTATTTTGATATTAAGAAATATTTGTGTCTAAAGAAACAATAAAATAGGAGCTACGACGGATTTTATGATTGAATTAATATTCAGGCTCAAGCCCCACCGTCCCCTCCCCAACCCCTTTCCACGAGTGTACTTGCACAACACTTTCTTTAATAAATTCTGCACTAAGGACTGTAACAAATGTTTTTGCTCGTTTGTTCATTCATTGCCACATCCATCATATAACACTTGATTTGAAAAGGAAATAAAAGAAATGCACACTCAATAGGCATGTACTCAATCAAAACTGTTGCAAAAAATACGGAAATTATTATACAGTTACACAATCATGTAAACAAATATGTGTTAACATTCATTACGAACAAGTAATTCTACTTAGACTGCAACCTAAGGTTTATGTAAATTTTAGCCAATTAACAAGTTTATTTCCATTGCCTTACTGACGAAGATTTGTGTCTTACATTGAAGACAAAAACGCACGTGCTTGCACGAGAAACACATGCTCGCACGATAATTGTATGTTTGTCCCCTGTCACTTCAAAATCTGAAAACAATGACGAGCATTCTTTGCATGTGGTCTAAATAGGTTCGATGGTGTTTATATATCAGAGTGTGCCTTCAAATAATAAGACACATTTACTCTGCTTCATATGCGCCTGATTTTCCGAAGACACTGTAAAACACCATCTTTAGAACTTATACTTGGCCAGACATTAAGTAAATTCCTATTCACATTTCATAGTTTAAAGACAGAATTAGATTTGTGTCATTGGTTTACCTGTGATACAAGATCGACAGAAATTATACAATGATTACCTCATGCTTTGTATACCAGGGGGTCGAACACATGCCAAAGATTTTATGTGTTCAAATAAATTGTTTATCACCTACCTATCGCCAAGCGGTTCAGCCATTTGTACAGATTATGATTTACAACAACACTCACTTTGGATTGATAAAGTGCTTTGAAATAATAACTTTTAATGTTGTTTACTGGATATCCCTCTGCTGTATTAAGGAAAATAAAAGTTAAGCCTGGCCATCATGGTTAAATCGATTCCAGCTTTTCATGACTGATACATATTCAATTTTTTTATCACTTACATGAATTACCTATCTAGGTAACTTAAGAATTCCAGCTTACTTGAATTGCTATGCTCCTTTCTTTTTGTAAAAAAAAAGCTTTCCGACACAATGAATTACTTATTACAACAATGAAATACTCTAAATATGTCTTAAAACACACACACACACACAAAAAGAGCGTTCTGTGAAAAAAAAGATTTTCATTTTATTGTGAACAAATCCCGCGAAACACATTATTGCGGTAAAAGTTAAAACAAAACTCTTCTTTAATCATTCCGAATTAGTTTACCTATGAAGTAATTAGTGAATACTGACTGAAATGACAGTAATCAGTCGATATTTTAGGAAAGACTCAAAGGTTCACAGTCTGCATGTCGAGCCCTATGGTGAAGTAGTCCAGATTGGACTGATTTTAATTTGACACCAATGTCCCATGAGATATTTATTCCTTACATATTTAGTATTTAAAAAAAAAATTGTCATTAACAATGGGGGACACATGCCGTACCGTATACCAGATGCACGACATTAAATGCACATTAAGGAACATCCTGGTGGAGTCTGGTAAAAATCGTGCACGAAAGAAGCAAGATACGCATGTTATAGAACCGGAAGTGACCTATATTTCATCCAAAGAAGGTCAGTAACCCAACATTTGCACATGATGTAAGATGCATATAAGTAACATTCTGGTGGAGTTTGGTGAAAATCCAGCAAGTAACCCTCGGACAGACTAACGGACGGACACACATGCACCAGGACAACATTGTGATCACTAAGTCAAGATCTGTTAACGGGCTCGACAAGATATAACGGGCTCGACAAGACAAAACTTGACACTTTGATTGGATTTAAGAATTGTGGGCGCAAGTGGCTTTAATGGCTGTATTTCCCTTTTCATTTATTATGAGTATTCTCCCTTACCTTTGACTAAAAAAGGATGACAAGAGACAGCTATATTCTTAAAGATGAAATTTCCTTTTTCAAGAAATTCTATTCACTCATCACAAAATAGTATCTTGTTTTAATTGAAATTGCAATAATGTTGTTTGCTTTTTAAACCTTTTATGTTTAGTGAATTTATATAAAACAGTTATCAATGTACGTGTGACATATCACACATCATGTTTTAATTCTACAATATTTTAACCAGCAGTTTGGTTCTGTTTAAACTGCTGTCTTTTACAAATATATTTGTTATAAAAATATAATTTTGTAAAGGAAGTGCCTGAACTGTCAAGGTTATGACATTGTAACAGCGTGGGAACTTCAATTAAGACCCGAGTTTCGAAATACCTGATTGTGAATTAAGAATGGACTTCCTCGTATTGGAGACAATTTCTACTTTGTTGTGTATTCAGTATTACATTAAGCAGATAAAACTGATTTACATCCATTATTCTAACACCCTACATCCTTATCGTGCCTTGTTTATTCATTTTCATCCTTTTATAGTCTTGTTTATATATCCTAAACCGGAATTGATCATCGATAAGCATGAAGACAGGCGACACTTCATGTCTTTATTTCTCATTATTACAACCAAATCGTGTTTTACGACATTTTACTCGAGTAGCACAGAGCTCCTGCCCTTGGACACAAAAGTGGACAAGTATCTCTAAGAGATCATACGTATTTACTGGCTTATCATTAAACAGGAAAATGTAAAATAAATTTTTGTGACAAGTAAATAATAAGATGTGATGCCGGACAACCTGTAAGAAGCAAGACGTTGAAAGAAATAAGGTCATCTTCGGTATAAAAGTTACATTTTCATTTACATTCTGAACAATCGATACCACAATAATCTCTTTCAGTTCTATATACAATACATTCTGAACTTATAAATACCTCTGAACAATATTAACATATATATTTTAATGATTTTGCGCACAATATGACCTATTTATGTGTCGACGCGCCATAAAACACCATTCATTCGTTTTAACGATTTTTCCCCAATGCATGATGTTGCCAGCCTTTCTGCCTGATAATAAATTGTTTAAATGACGTTGCAAAAAACACTGAGACTATTTTTCTTGTTCACGATGTTATTACTTCAAACTGTCAACAGTTATATAAGATGGCGTTTGTGTTTTTATGCAACTTTTCTTATCGTTCTAGCTCTTAACTGAAAGTTGGATCAATTCAATAATTTACTAAAAAATGCTTGGTTTGTTTGACTGGTGTTTAACGTCATTTTGTGGTACAGGCAGACCAACTAATTTTTCCTGGGTAGAATCAGTAAGCAAGCTTGTAAGAATCAACTAGAAAATGCATTTGAACGAATGAATGTTTTACTGCATTTGAACACATGTAGTACAAAATAAAATTGAACCTTAGGTCAACAGGGTTCGACACTAACTCACGTCCGCTGGACCACCTGCTTTTCGGAAGGACCACCTGCTTTTCGGAAGGACCTGCTTTTCGGAAGGACCGCCCTGCTTTTCGGAAGGACCACCACTTTCCTAAAGATTGGTGGCCCGTCAGGCCTGCTATTTTAAATTACGTACATTAAAAATCTACAATCATGATGTATATCCTTCTCATGTAGTAGGATTGTACATGTAAGGGCATCCAGCATTCGCATGACTGACTTTGTTTAATGGGTTTTCGAGTTCTTTAAAGATGTGGAAAATTCTCAAAAACGTCTCTCTGCCACCAAAATAACAAAAAAGACAAAGCTGAAAAATAATGTAAACATTGAACAGAACAACACTGTATGTTTTTTTTTTACTGTAATGTTTCGGTAAGTATAACTGTACATGAGAAGGACCACCTATCAATTAAAAGGACCACCAGTTTTCAATGGCAGGAAGTCCTACAGTCTTCCTACTTATAAAAGTTAATGTCGAACCCTGGGACTCAAGGTTCATGTCATTCCTGGTTAAAACCTCTTCTCCCTTTTTCTATAAAACTTCTAAAACAATCAATAAGAAAAGAAAAATCATCATTCAGTTTAAATGAGTGTGAAATGACAGCTATACTCCTCAAATTGTTTGCCACACTGGCCTGAGTTGCCTTTTCCCCATAACAAGAGCAAACCTAATGTAAAGAATCAATCGATCATGCTGATCGAAGTATTGATTCCATTCTAATGCTGTGAATAAAATATCTACAAATCTCAACTGGTGAAGTCAATGAGATGAGACCTGATGACCAAGTAAATCTGTGACTGGATTAACATGACTTGGTGTATTGCATGACAGGATAAATATTTTAGATGAAAACAAGTAAACATGCCAATGTACACAGGCGAATAATTTTATGATTTGCATTCTTGTTTTTTAGATAGCAATGCAGAATGTGAACAGTTCTTGTGATTTGTTTTATTTTTCCTATCACTGCTACGGGTTCGAATCCCACTGGGAGCTCAACTTGTAAAAAAGTGTCGATTCTCACGGATGGCGGACGTTATACAGTACTGGTTCAACCCAGGAATAAGTGGGTGGTCTGCCTCAACCACAAACAAATGGCGTTAAACACCTGTTATTAGTAACAGTGGCAATATTGATGGACCAATTATTTTATGTAGATGGAAGATCTTGTTGCAATTATCACTCCTGCACATTTAATTATGAGCTTTTCACAAATAAACATTAGAGAAAGCAATGTTTACAACCCTTAAAACATTTACACTGAAAAAGGGATGGGAAATATGGGCATCTTAGCCATTGCGTCCTTCACAATCTTGGTGGGCATAATATGTTATTGCATGGATTAACTGAAATCTATATAATGACGACTGGATTAAAATTAAATTAAAACTCAGTCAATAAAAAGTTTCCCATTAAAATGGAAATGTTAACGGAACAGAGAACTGACAATTTTGAACATATTATTCTGTCCAACTCAGATGGCATCTTGATAGTCCTTTGAGATACGAGTGTTTGAGGTGGACCATACTGGCTAATTGTTACAGATTTTTTTTTAATTTGTTCTATAAAGATTGTTGAATGCCTTAAATCTAAGATTCAGTCTCAGGCATTCAAACAGTCCTGATAGAACGAGAGAAATATATTCTGTTTTTAAGGCTTATACGAATTTCTATATAAAATGCTTACTTAATTATCATAACTCGAAGAGGCCTGAATAGTGTTTACCAGGTAAATTACTGTAAATTCCTGTGTATTATTTTATTTCAACAACTTTATAATTATAGCCATTTCTACCTCTGAGAACATTAACACAACCTCAATAAAATGTGTATTAATCATTATTATCAATAATATATGCGTATATTCATCAGTATAAAACATTTATTTTTTGTTTGACTGATTAATATTAAATAGTAGCATTGTTGCCAAGTTAAGTTTGTTAAAACTAATATAATGCAAGTTTCATGTAAAAATATCCAGGCACCTTTGATTATATATACCTAAAGCACCGCTGAAGTAATTTAGCCTTCCCAAAATTATTCACGGTCATACACTTTCTTTCCACCGTCATACGCTTTCTTTCATTTCCCCGTGACTTAAGAGGGCTAATCTCAGAAACTACTGGATAAATCAAATTACGCAGGAGGAAAGAGATCACTTTGTAGGGGTACATGCGCTTTTAATACAAGTCGTTAAATTGATTTACAGAAAACATGTGGAGTTTTACTCAAGGCCTTAAAAACAGGTGCCATCTTTTTGGACAGAACTGAACCAAATAAAAACCTCCCAAATACATAATACTTACCAGTTCTAGAAATTGGGTCCAAGGGCTTCTCCACTGAAAAACCTACATGTACATCACAGGACTTTGTCAACGGAAAGCCTATGTCTGTTGCGAACACAAACAAGCTACGAAGTGGAAACTGGCACATTGTCACTGCTAAACTGGTATTTCAATAATAATTGTTTTGCAACAAAATTTTAAGACTGTTTCTTGAAAATAATCCCCTTCATAGACTTCATTAATTAAATGTTTATCAACATTGACCACAATCCTACAAACATGACATAACTTTAATTCATTCACGCCTCATGCTTCATAAAGTTCTGTCCTCAAGACTCGGAGACAGTCATTAAAAATTCAATTTTGTCTGCTCAAATTAGAACATCATCAAAGAATGCTTGATAAATGTTTAATCATCTTCTTGTCTCATAACAACTGAGCAACTACCAACAAAACTCATGTCCTCAATGACTGTTTGCTTATTAAAGCATATGCTGTAACGCAATATTAATAAAACAATACTTTTAGAAATCTCCACAGTGCCAAACTCCAACACAAAATTCATACCACCAACACAAATCCTGGTGGAGCTTTGACTGAGGAAGATGGTGCTGCTATAAATTTAGATGATAATTAATGCAAGAGCAATTACTTTTCAGGTAGTCAGTGATTTACCATTCCTGCAGCTATTCCATTTCTGAACTGCCAAAGGGCAGTGCTGATGATGCCGTTAATGATGCCCCTAAGTTAAGCATGGATCTTGACTTCTGTTATTCAACCAATATCAGCATAACATCTACCATTTACCAACATACCACTGAGCCTGAGCATCAATTATTTACAAGAAGCACTGAAGCTCTGGGATGTTAATTAGCGCCAGTTTGCCAGCCTCATTAATAACCTAGTCACAGGATACTTCAGAAGGCACTACCTCATTCAAAAGCATGGTGTCAGAAGTGACAAACATTAAACGCTGTCATCATGCGGTATAATGATCACAGTCTGCTGACAACTGATACATTCCAAAGGAACTAACAGAATATAAGATCAAATTTCCATTCCACAATTTTGATGTCCCAAAATATCTAAAGACAGTGTTTTACGATTCATATGGCCATTGTGATTATATAGCTCTTCACATTTGCAAAAACGTTTGATAAAACCATCAACTTGCTCTGGAAGATACAAGTCTACAATGCAATTCGATAATGTGCATGCCTGAAACACTTAATTTGTATCTAAGATGAAAATCAGATTTTTATGCCAGCTAATTTGCATGCCCACCCTCACACAGTAAAACTGTTACGGTACTCGTTCATGGAGTCCCTGATTGCAGACAATGCCAATTCATCAATTCCCATATTGATTTTACTTCCAAGTCCAACTGAAAAAAAATGTATGATACACTTTCTTAATTGTAATGGGAGCCTGATCAAGATTTTAATGAACAAGCAGGAAGTCTGACAATGAAGGAAACTGCAGAAAGGAAACTGCACCTGTTTTTGACAAGAATGCATTTAATTGTGTAGAAACTTGGCCATGTTCCAAAGTATCAGACAAAACAAAGACAGACTTTAGAACTTAATTTGTGTATGTCAAACTGAGTTTTGAACACAGAGAATGCTTAGTAGATCATACAGGTCTGAAGACTGTTTAAAGTCGGGCTTAGAACTGTTTGGTTTAGCGTCTAGGGCTGTTAATTTTAAGAAAAAGATGATCAATGTATGCAGATGACCAGTATATCCAGATGACCAATATATACAACTAATTTGAATATAGTGAGTATCCGGTGAGTTGACTGATAAATATTCTGGTGAAACCTCGCAAACACGATCAAATATAGCATAATTAGGTGATACAAACACTAGAAAACCTAACTGCCTTTATCACCAACACCAATTAATGGCTTCCATTCTGTTAACTTGAGATCTTCCCATACTATATTGACATATCTCCTTGCTGATGGAATTTACACAAATGGATTTACACAATTGAATTTACACAAACAGAAGAAGCAAGCAGACCACCTTGATGAAATTATTTTGATATCAAATTGACAAGATGTAATTGTGTGTCAGATTAATTCACTATTTAAATATTCCAATGACAAGAAACCGACTACAGTCAACATATTAAACTAATAATGAGATATTGAACACTGATCAAATAACTTCTCCAGCTTGTCATGATGTCTCAAAACTCATAAGTGTCAAAGCTATGTGAACTCTTTGCAAGAAACACTGGAAGTGAAGTTTTAATAGACATTTCTTCTCCGATCAACTTAACCGCTTTTCACAAGATTCATAAATTTCAAACTCTATTGCATAATACTTGATGATTTTGACATTTCTGACAACTGGAACCATCCACTGCAATAAGAGTGACATAAACTAGAGTAACGGTGAGAATGGAGAGCCCTCCATCATCTTTCTGTCATAAAGTGGGTGGCAATATAAAAGACATGGTACAAAACACTTCAATATAAGATGTTGACAGAGAAAACCAGGAGTCAACATGTTTATACATGTAGAAACTCCACTGGATCTTGGCAAAATTGCTGTTAAAACCCTATGAACTATTAGCTATTGGAACCCCACAACGGAATGAACAATTTCTGCGAGTATTGGTGATGAGGTACACGGCATGGTAGGAGGTCGTTAGGCGGATGATCGACACTTTCCTCTTGATTTTAGTTTACTACTTCGCACCTAAAGGTGCAAATCATTCTTGTCAATAAGCAGTATACCATTTAGGATTTTAATCTTCTTTTTTTTGGTCTTCAATAAAATATATCAAGACAGAATAAAACATTTTTTATGTAGCTCCTGATCCTAAGTTAAGTCTCAAGATGGGTTTTGTATAATTTGCATTTGAGTAGATTTGAAGAACAAATAAAACAGGTTGAGTTCAGTGTTTGCTCAAAGATTTTTACTTACATTATATTACTTTAACACTTCCCACTCCCCCTATAAATGTGTATAAAGTGGTTATAAAACATAGACACGATCAACTTTTTTTGAACTTTCAAAAATCAGAATAAAATGCGAATTCTAAGGTAGAACATTTTTTTCCTCATAATTTCTCTAATATATGTCAACTCAGACCATTTTTATCCCACAAAGCCTGTCCTTTCCTAGACAGACCGCCTGAGGATTCCATAGGACGCAAGGATTCCGAAGAATGCGAGGATCTACTCATTTGAACCACAAAACTAATAAATTCGGGTTAAACTGAATCTCAGTTACAGTACATGTTCTAAAAACAGTATTACTTATACAGTATCCATTACTTATACGGTATATACACAAAAGTATAGGTATATTGTTGGAGATCGTGTTGAGACGGAGATCATGTTGAGACGTTAACGCAATATATGACATCAATGAGACTCATTGAGACTTAGCCCAGATTATCCCTATTCCCAGAATGTTGACCTGTCTGTTTACATGCATTAAACTTGTCCCAATAATTAATTTTCCGATTCACTGACTATACACATTGTAATGGATGAATACGTGACACGGAGCATGCAGCATCACATAAACAACAGCTGAGTCAGCCGACTGAGTAACATGTGATCAGACCATTTCTCTTGCATTGTAGGCAAGGAGCACAATATGGATATCACCACCGAATGTCTATGATTTCAAGAACTAGGGACACGTACAGCTGATGGGGTCATTGTCGTATCGGGTACTACAGAAAGGTACCCGGGGTACATTTATGTATACAGAAACGTACCCGAAAATCTTTGAATTCCAGAACGGCCCCCAATTATACAGAAACGTACCCGGACAAACAAGATCTCATTGGCGGAATTAAAACAATTTAGAACTTGATAATTGATTGATTGAATGTTGTTTAACGGCTCTCAACACAGTATAGGTTATTTAGAGCCGCCCCAGAGAGAGGGGAAGGATACATAGGAATCTGGGAACCTGTCCTACTTTTATTATCGAATAGATTCCTATGGTTCTTTAACGTGCTCGGAGGATAGACCGATACACGGGACCGCCCGGTTTACGTCCCCATCCGACGGACGAAGAACTTGATAAAACAACTACTTAAACAATATTGTTCATCATTAACTATTGCGCTATTGTTCTTAAAAATGTATTTAGACTGCCATAGTAAGTAATAAAATACAGAATGTATTGTCGTAAAACCGGAATTTGTAAATCATCAAACCCCGCGCAAAAAAGTAAACAAATATGCAGCTCATCATTCAAAAAGAGTTTACGACAATGACCCCATCAGCCTGAGTAACATGCGATCAGACTGTTTCTCTTACAATGTAACCAAGGAGCACAACGTGGATATCACCACTGAATGTCTATGATTTCAAGAACTAGGGACATGTACTTTATTTGGTATTCATACATTGTTAACAATTCTGATACTGAACAACAGTAAAGTAAGCTTTAATAACATAGGTTAATCAGTTATCAATGTGTTCAAGATGTTATTGTATACAAGTGGATTTTCTGGTATTCTAGCTTTGCCAGGATAAAAAGCACAGGAGCAGGAATTTCAAGGAGAACTGAGACCTCAGTGACCCAATTCAAGTGCAGGGACACTGATAATGTTGGCATCAATGCACTATGTTGCCATAGGGCTTGACTCACTGGAGGAGAACTCTGCTGTCAAGGGCATGAGTTTGTTGTCAAGGCTTGAATGGCCAGTGGAGAACCCTGTTGTCAAAGGCTTGAATGGTCAGTGGAGAACCCTGCTGTCAAGGGCATGAGTTTAGTGTCAAGGGCTTGAATGGTCAGTGGAGAACCCTGCTGTCAAGGTCAGAATGGTGAATGTAGAAACCATGTTGGTAAATTCTTGAATGGTCAATAGAGAACCTTGGTGTCAAGGGCTTGAATGGCCAGTAGAGAAACCATGTTGTCACGGGCTTGAGTGGTCAGTGAAGAAACCATGTTGTCAAGGGCTTGTATGGCCAGTAGAGAAACCATGTTGTCCAGGGCTTGAATGGTCAGTGGAGAAACCATGTTGTCAAGGGCTTGAATGGCCAGTAGAGAAACCACGTTGTCAAGGGCTTGAATCGTCAGTGGAGAAACCATGTTGTCAAGGGCTTGATTGGCCAGTAGAGAAACCACGTTGTCAAGGGCTTGAATGGCCAGTGGAGACCACTGACCATTCAAGCCCTGGACAACATTGTTCTTCACTGGCCATTCAAGCCCTTGACACCAAGGTTCTCCACTGGCCATTCAAGCCCTTGACAGTGAAGAACCACATTGTCCAGGGCTTGAATGGCCAGTGGAGAACCTTGGTGTCAAGGGCTTGAATGGCCAGTGGAGAACCTTGGTGTCAATGGCTTTATTGGCCAGTAGAGAAACCATGTGGTCAAGGGCTTGAATGGCCAGTAAAGACCACTGACCATTCAAGCCCTGGACAACATGATTCTTCACTGGCCATTCAAGCCCTTGACACCAAGGTTCTCCACTGACCATTCAAGCCCTTGACAGTAAAGAACCACATTGTCCAGAATGGCCAGTGAGAACCTTGGTGTCAAGGGCTTGAATGGCCAGTGGAGAACCTTGGTTTCAAGGGCTTGAATGGCCAGTAAAGAACCACATTGTCCAGGGCTTGAAACCTTGGTGTCAAGGGCTTGAATGGCCAGTGGAGAACCTTGGTGTCATGGGCTTGAATGGCCAGTAGAGAACCTTGGTGTCAAGGGCTTGACTGGCCAGTGGAGAACCTTGGTGTCAAGGGCTTGAATGGCCAGTGGAGAACCTTGGTGTCAAGGGCTTGAATGGCCAGTGGAAAACCATGTTGTCCAGGGCTTGAATGCCCAGTGGAGAACCATGTTGCCCCTTAAGGACTTGAATGGCAGGTGGATAAACTTGTTGTCAAGGACTTACATGGCCAGTGAAGAAACCCCTTGGGGCTTGAATGGGCAGTGGAGAACTCTGCTGTAAAAGGCTTTCATGGCTGGTGGATATTCCTGCTGTATGCATGTAATGCATTGTGAACCTCTATGATATAAAGATTTAAAACAAACAGAACACATTATCTTCACTGATTTTACCTTATATTCGATGAACCTGGAGTACACTCTATTTGGAGTCCTTAATAATGTTGACAGTGGAGCTAATGGCCAAATACAGTATTAATGAGTTACAATTTTATAAGTAAAAATAATCACTGGCTGCACCTTGAAATGGAACAAAAACATATGTAGGACAGTGATATATGATCTGATATGACGTACAACTAGTCCCTTATGATGAACTAGTCCCAAGGGAACCTGAACTACAAAGGGAAATAGTGCCTGCACAAATTAATGATAGATAATCATGATATTGCAAGCTCATTAACACGTTTTTGCTGGAGGGAATGGTCAGGTCTGCTTAATAATTTAAAGGTAAAATGGAATTGATTGATTTTGAAACCAGAAAAGTGAGTAGGTGTTTTCTCAAAATAGTCATTCCGTCACCAATGCCATATAATGTCATGTCAACATTTGATTATTTAAACAAGCGAGATTTAAGGAGATTTTGAAAAGAAAATAGTGAGAATTTTATTTTTAATGAAATCAATTCTTGAGAATGAGATTCAGCCAAAATCAGCATTTATCAAGCTTAAAAAAAAGGTATTGCCCCCAATGTGGTAGACAGGTATGCAACACACATCCTGGAGAGATTTTGGTATTTTTCGAAGCCCTAATTATCTTTTGAAAAACTCAAAAAGACTAAATTAAATCTATTGAGTAAATAAAAAGATATGAAAGTAAGAAAAATGGCCATTTATATGCAAACCATTACTGCAGTGAAATGTGTAAAATGTGTGTTTGGCGTGGGAGAAGACAACTTGATCTGTCCCATGTTCAAGCAAAGCATTGTGCAAGCCTCATAAACAGTAGGTGGGTATTCAAGGATTCATGACAACAATCATTATGCGGTTGGAGTATTAACTTCATACCCCATCCAACCCCTTCTCCAAGAAGCGAAAAAGGGGTTGACTGGGGTATGAAATAAAAAACCTTAATTTGGCTTAAAATGTTTGCACAGTGTAAAATTAGAACAGTTAATAGGTAATTTTTAAACAGGTTATCACATTTTTTTATTAAAAAATGTTTTTAAACATGTTTTATTGTCGAAATATTCGTTATAAAATCCTGCTATTATAAGCTTTCCCATCCTTAATGAAATTAAGGTGGGACCACATAATGGGTATTGCTCATTAAAATAGCAGCATACATAGAAATTGGATACTTCAAGGTTTAAACTTTATTATTATCATTCATTTTATTATATTCAACAGGAGGGATAATTAAACCAGGGGAATAATATTTGATCTTCAAGGCAGGGATTTAATTGATTTTTGATGAAGCCTTTTATAATCCCAGTAACACTTCACAGAATACTGATCTAATCAGTATTCGAGAATCTCACCTTATGGTAAAATAACAACCAAAGTATTTTTTCATAAACTGACCAAAACACTTCATTCATTTCTTTCAAATTATGATGAATGTAAGGAGGTTTATATTCACTCATAAGCGCAATTATAGCCAATTGATGTTGTTCAGTTGTTTTTCTAAACTCAAATAACAGTCACGTAGTGTCTTGATGAACCGCACCATTGACACTGAGAATCGTTAAATTTCCCAATAATATCAGACATGTTCCTAATCTAACACAGACTTTACACACACATTTTATTTCCGAACCAACTTTAAATTTGGATTGACCTTGATTTCAAATCAACAAAACCTCTTAAATATTGGCAACTGACCTTATTGGCAACTGACTTTATTTAGAGCATACAAAAAAATGGCAGGAAAAGTTGACAATAAAAGTCTTGGTATGTTTGTATTATTATAATATAGTTCACCTGTAGCAGTTTGTCAATTAAGTGAATTGGATTTTTATAGTCCACCAACAGCTGACTCTTTCAGCTTCCATTGCTAGAGGAAAAATTCTGGGTAGAACAACCAACGTTCCGCAAGCCAGCTGCATAGCTTCCTCACATAAAGGATCGAACACACAGAGACCCTAACCACTTAGTCATGGACGCCCCTACGCCCAATAATTTTTTTAATTACAAGAAATCAGCGGATTGACATGTCTCGCCTAACGGGGGTGTGACTTAAAAATAAAATATAAATGATACTTAAATGAAATTTGTAAACATTTTAATAACTAAAAACAATGGAGTTTACAGTTTGCTGAGATGACATTTAAGTGCATTAGTTTTGTTTAAAAACAAATTGTCATTCTATAAAAAAGAAAAATCAAAAAGAAATCATCAGCTCCAAAAAGTATGTCAAGGTCATAGATGAAATCCATGCATCCAAAAAGATGCACTACCCAAGACACAACTATGTCAAAATAGAATGTTTTGTCTTCCAAAGATTCTATTTTGTCTTCCAAAGATTAAGCTTAAAGCATCTAGTGCATAATTATAGTTCATGAGAAAGTGATGTAAATGTAACAATTAAAGTTATCTGCCCTTTGCTTGGACGGTGAAGGTCACATCCACATTTGCTTTTTGACACCTTGTGATGTACTATCCAAGAAACAACTATAAGCAAAGTTTTAAAGGTCTAATGCATAAAGTTTGTGAGAAAATGACCTAAACGCAAATGTTGAAGGTAAAAATTATTAAGTTATCTGCCCCTTGCTTGGAGGGTCAAGGTCACATCCATATTTGCTTCATCACGTTGCAATGTACCACTCAAGATACAACTATAAGCAAAGTTTGAAAGGTCTAGTGCATACAGTTTGTGAAAAAGTCACCTAAAGTTGAAGGTAAAAATTATAAGGTTATCTGCCCTTTGCTTGGAGGGTCAAGGTCACTTCCACATTTGCTTTGTCACATTGCAATGTACCAACCAAGTTACAACTATAAGCAAAGTTTGAAAGGTCTAGTGCATACAGTTTGTGAAAAAGTGACCTAAACGCAAAAGTTGAACATAAAAATTATTAAGTTATCTGCCCTTTGCTTGGAGGGTCAAGGTCACTTTCACATTCGCTTTGTCACGTTGTGATGTACCACCCAAGATACAACTATAAGCAAATTTGAAAGATCTAGTGCATACAGTTTGTGAGAAAATGACCTAAAAGCAAAACTTGAATGTTGACGCAATCGCAGCCGCCGCCGCCGGAAAAGCAACACCTATGTTTCTTTTTTTCTTCAAAAAGGCGAGACAAAAATGGTTTTCTTAATACCGATAAGATCAATTTCAAATATTACTATTTAAGAATTGATTCGCAATTTTTCGGCATTTATGCAGGTTTGAAGGCCAGTAGTGAATGGCAAATTTACAAAAAAGGCCAGTAGTGAATGGCAAATACCAGTTGTTTTTTTTGTAAATTTGCCATTCACTTATGGCATTTACATGCCAAAAATGTGCGAATGAATTCTTATATTTACATTTATATTCCCTTTGTTATAGTACCAATAATAATGTGCCTTTACAGGTTGGTAATGATAAGTACGTGCAAGAAAGATAGATGTCGCCAGTGTATTTTCAGACTGCGGAATACGGTAGCCATTTCCTTTTGAGGTACACCGGATGCGTGCACATTTTGCTCTGCCTAGCAAAAAATGAAGTTTATTTGAAATTAAACGCTATTTCTTTTCAACAGAAGGTATCAAGTGAATGACAATATTTTCTCATAAACAAGTGTACTGCTTCACTTTTACCAATCAATGAGATTATCCCAAAACTCAATAAATTATTGCAGAGATTACATCATCATATGTCAGTGACCCTTACCTCGATACCGGTATAATCACAAGATAACAGTCAAGATAAAACAATTCTCCATATCTTTATCCACTCGCAAAAACTCTAAATCTCAATGCCTAAACCTGTATTAAAAAATTTAACCATCTGAGTATCCCTCCCATACACAGTTGATGGGACAATACATTTACATGGACATGTATTAGATCATTAACTAGGGACTTAAAAGTCAAACAAACTGATGCTAACGACAATAACTGCCTTACCAGACAAGGTATTGGTGTCAAAACCAGATTATCATGGGTATAAATTATATATGATATTGTATTAAGCTAAAAGATTAAGTCCATACTTAAAATCTTACAGTTAGAAAACATTTGTGAATATAGTAGCCTTAAAGTTTTTGTTTTGTTTGTATGGCGTTTTACCTCATTTTAAATACATGTAAGGTTATAATTATATGACAGTCGATTTTTTTGTGGTGGAGGCAACCCATCCACTTTTCCTGGGTAAAACCAGTACTGTACACCTTCCGCCATCCGTAAGAAAGGGAAAATAGCTGCAGTATTATCCCGCTTAAATCCTTAAAAACTATGTTTGGTGTCTATTCAAAATAAACTGAAATCAGGAATCAAGAACAGATAGCCTTGACTATATTCTTTAGCATGAACATTACAGAAAATAGATGACCTAACTGAAAATAAACAAAGATTATAGGTAGTTCAAAATCAGCTGTGAGTATAACTCATTTCATTTTCACTTCATCAAATAAACAGACCTGTTTTGAACAGGCGATATACAAGGCTGTCACGACATTAATTTTTAAAGTTGCACGAAAGAATTATTGAAATTATATACATGAGGCATCTTTACAGACCTCGAGTATAGTCAGTCCTTTCAATAAATCATTAAATGGATTATTAACTAATAAATAACATGAATGAAAACCTATTAAAAACGATTATCTGCTAAAAGAAGAATAAGACAATTTAAATATCTGTTCAAATATGCTTTCAGCTAGAATCGAACAGAATTAAACCAGACACAATGTCTGCAGTCGGTAGGCAAAACACTCGACAAGAAATGGAAAACATACCAAGTCACCATTTAACAAATGAATGTAATATTGAAGGTTTTGATATGGAGATTCTTGGAAGAGAATTTCCAAGAAAACAGTCCCATGAACATAGATATTCTTTACATTCAACAGTCTTAGATCACGTGCAAAACTTGCTTTTTTTCAAGACGAACGTCTAAAACCTTCCTTCTATTTTTTTTTTTAAAGGGGTAGCCATTTTACTCAGATTCTGGTACCTTTTCTGATTGTCTGATACAGTCACACCTTCTATCCAAGATATACAGAAAGGCAGAAAGACAATAAATTAATAAATAAACAAAAAGGGAAACTTCATCATTATATCGACGACCTAAATGTGGATGGTCAAAAATACTATAATAAAAAATAAATAATTACAGACATGTGGTTCTAGTTTTTTTTCGTTTTTCTGGAGGGCTGGCGTGGCGCAGTCGGTAGCGCGGCGGATTTGTAACCGGAGGCCCCGGGTTCAATCCTCCGTGGTGCCACTGAGTTCCGTCCGTGTGTTCTTGGGCAAGACACTTTTCCTTAGCCTCGTCCGTCGGATGGGGACGTAAACCGGGCGGTCCCGTGTATCGGTCTATCAACCGAGCACGCTAAAGAACCATAGGAATCTATTCGATAATAAGAGTAGGGCAGGTTCCCGGATTCCTATGTATCCTTTCCCTCTCTCTGGGGCGGCTCTAAATAACCTGTACTGTGTTGATGAGCCGTTAAACAACATTCAATTCAATTTTCTTTTTTCTGCACAACGGGTGAAGATGTTTAGTATTTACAATCAAGCGTGAAAGATGACCAAGACTACTGATATAGCAACCAACGGTAATTCATGGAACCCTTCATATTACACATCACCAGTTTCACCTTTGATACCAACTGCTCATGGAAAATTCCAAGAATGGAGTATTAAAGTTCTCCGGCCATGTTTGGTTTCATGAACATGTTTATGTTTATTTAAATCGAAATCAATACGCAACAATAGATATTTACAATTCACACATTGCAATATCTGTGAAAAGCGAGAATAAGATTTTATTTGATGATGTAGAAAAAATTTAACAGGTAAATTAATCCACAGGTAAATGTATTTATCAATTATCTGGCAACAGTTGTGCAGCTATACAATTCAGATTTACCTCATTTCCCCGTGACTGCACGCAGTGGGAAAAGTAGTATCTACGTCATGCAAATTATACTTGTTTTACATACAGAACAGAACAGAACAGAACATACTTTTATTGACTTGTACGTTATGTACATCATCATAATATATATACAACAATTACAAAATACATAATTAAATCACGTGTAACATACAAAGTATATGATTTATATCAGCTCTAAAGAGGATGATCTATAAAGTGTTCACACATGCGTTATAGATATTCTATGTGACATCGCACATTTGAGATATAAAGCCAATTTTAAAAGAATCATTTTGTTTTCAGTTTGCAATAATTCGATGAATTTAAACATACTTGGTCTATTACAATAATATTGAGCTATGTATTTCCTCCTTATATCGGAGTAACATGGGCATTTTAGAATGAAATGAAACTCATCTTCAATATCTTGAGTATTACAATATTGACAAAAACGTTCATTTCTTTCAATCCTATTGATACCATACCGACCTGCTTGAATTCTTAGAGAATGTGACGATAACCTTATTCTACTTACTAAACTTCTTAAATCGCATGGCAGTACATCTAAGTATATTTCATAATGAAAATGATTTTTCACATTGTTATACAAATCTAAGACACCAGAAGTTTGTTTATCTGCATACCACTTTTGCAAAAAACAATCGATTATTCTTTGTTTGAATACTAATACAAATGACCTACAAACAACTGTATCAGGGTTATCCCATACCCAATTGAAACCATATTCATACAGTAACGTTTTAACATTAGATAACCAGTTCTTTTTGCCATTAACACACTCGTCATAGGCCATATTATAAACCTGTTTCAATATAATATTATCAGTATTTAACAACTTAAACCAATACTTAACAATTTTAACATATCGTGAAATATACAAAGGATAGCGTCCTAATTCACCGTAAACAGCAGCTGTACAAGTACTTACTTTAACATTTAATATTTTCTTACAAAATTTTAAGTGTATTCTTTCAATTTCTTTAGACTTACTAAAGCCCCATATTTCCGATGCATAACCCAAGATTGAGCCAACAAATGCATCAAAAAGTTGACAAAGTAATTTAGGTTTAAGTTTATATTTACGACAATTTACTAATAAAACATTAAGGGCTTTCAAAGCTTTACCAACTAATTGTTCTTGGTTAAGTGAAAAATTACCAGTATAATTAAACACGGTACCCAAATAATTAAAATCATCAACTACTTCTAATTTACTGTTATTATAAGTGAATTCCTCATTTGGTAATAGTCTACCTCTTTTCCTAAAAACCATAACTTTAGTTTTAAGCGTATTCACTTCAAGACTCCATTTTTTACAATAACAATTTAACAAATCGAGGCTACTCTGTATTTCTTCTGGTGAATTTCCAAGGATAACCATATCATCAGCAAAAAGTAGTAACATTAAAACAATATCACCTATCTTTAAACCAGAATTTATATCTTGTTGCAAAAACAACTCTAAGTCTTCAAGAAATAGAGAAAATAAGATTGGAGAGATTACCTCCCCTTGACGTAAACCTACAGCATATTCGAAGAATTCAGAATAAGTTTGACAAGACCTGACACAAGACTTTATCTTTAAATACATATCTCTTATTATTCTGCACATTTTACCTTGAATTCCCTGGTTATATATTTTTAACCACAATGCATTTCTATAAATACAGTCATATGCTTTTTTAAGGTCAACAAATACACAATACAACCTTTTATTCTCGTTTACATATTTCTGAATAACGGTTAACAACACAAATAATGCATCAACAGTAGATCTTCCTTTTCTAAATCCAAATTGTGCATCGGACAGTGTATTATTTTCATCACAAAAGGTAACCATGCGTTTACATAATATCGATGTAAACAGTTTAGATAAACAGCTAACTAATGTAAATACAACTTAGTAGCGGATTTAAATAAATTATATGTTTCTCTCTGGGACTATCAAGAAATATTTATATGATGTTTAAGAGTTAAATTTGTTAATTGATAATACTACAAAAAAAAGGGTGGCCATTCATCTTTAAATGTTTTGTGCAACAGCTTCTAGCTGTCTTCCATTCATAGGCTAGACATAATTTATTGTTACTTCATCGATGACTTAGAACAAAGCACAGCAGTCCAACCATGCAATTATCAATGGTTTATGCTGATTTCAGCTCATTGTTCCAGGAGTATTTTATTTCTGATCAAGCCCAACGATAAGTTTTATATTAGGGTGAACGTCAGTAGGCAGTCCTATCTACATCTAGACTGTTAATTACAAATTAAGAATTCATGATTAGAACAATTATTGTTGATTAGATGTGTAATCGGCCTTATGTAAAATAACACCTCCCTACCAGTAATTTAAATCTCAGCATTTAATGAATGAACAGTGGGATATTGGGAACATGAGAAATACAATGTTCTAGTACTTTTCCCTGTGTTTCTGTACTTGCCTCAATAATCTCATTGTCTAGTTGTGTTTAATGATTACTTACAGAAATTAAACTACCTAGACTATTATGTTGTTTGTTTGTTTGAATGTATTTTATGTCATTTTTAGCACAAAATTAGTCCATATTCATATGATATTCAATTTTTTGAGGTAGAGGCACACCACCCCATTTTCCTGAGTAGAACAAGTAGCACAGAGAACTCACAGAGAACACAAATATTGTACTGTAAAGGTGATCATTGTCGAGTTTAAAATGGAACTGGCTTAAAAACAATTTCCTAGAAAAAAAGCAGGACTTTTAGAAGTCGGTATTATACTTCAATGAAAGCAATTAGGTTTAACATAACCCCAAAGATAAACTCAAATAATGTGAGTCCATTTTTTGTGCTCTCATTCTAATTTTATGAATAAGAACATTAAATTGTTGAAAGTGCAATTAAGGCTTATACATTGTATACAAACACTCGAACTGCCATAGTAGAAAATTTAAGAATGTGTCAGATTCACTCAAAATGAATAAAGACATGAATTTAAATAAACTTACAGGACTTCAATATTGAAAACTTTGGACGAAATATTGTAAAAACATGATTTTAGAAGTAATGAGTCCAAAGACTTAAGTGTTTATTATCAAAAAGGCTATTCAATCCAAAATGTAAACTTCATTCTATTAATCATAATAGATGTAATTGATCATATTTTGACACCGAGTCCATATTTATGTTGGCTAAATCATTATCAACTCCCCACAAAAAAGTCATAAATAACTGTTTTAATAGTTCTTTCTAGAACACCTGCTGCTAATTCTACTACTGATAAAAAAAAAAAATTCACCACACATGGCAAAGCAGGTTGAAAAATAAATCAAAACAATTATCAGGACTTATAAAAGTTATATAATGGCTTCCCCTTCAATACAGTTATATAATGGCTTCCCCTTCAATACAGTTATATAATGGCTTCCCCTTCAATACAGTTATAAAATGGCTTCCCCTTCAATACAGTTATATTATGGCTTCCCCTTCAATACAGTTATATAATGGCTTCCCCTTCAATACAGTTACATAATGGCTTCCCCTTCAATACAGTTATATAATGGCTTCCCCTTCAATAGTTATAAAATGGCTTCCCCTTCAATACAGTTATATAATGGCTTCCCCTTCAATACAGTTATATAATGGCTTCCCCTTCAATACAGTTATATAATGGCTTCCCCTTCAAAACAGTTATATAATGGCTTCCCCTTCAATAGAATAAACTATCTGCACACAGTGCATTTATGTGAACTACTACTCGAGCCCGAAGCAGGAGGCAGAAGCAGGCCTCAAGCCTTGGGCACTAGGGCAAATCGTTTCACTACTGACCAGTTAAAATAACTGTTTTATTAGTACCAGCAGTCATATAGTCAAAGCTATTGACCTGTCTTTTATATTAGAAGTGTGTTCCACTCGAACATTTGTATTGCCTGCCGTGTACTTTAGGTCAAATACTTAAGTTACGGCCACTTATGAGCTTGGTTAGGTTGCCGATTAAAGTTTTATGAAAAGGGCCATAACTCTGCCAAAATGAATATCACAGTTACATGTATTTGACATGTGTAACAACATTCCTTGAGGTAAGTTGAAGATGAGTCTGAAGTTTTATGAACTCAGGTCAAATACTTTTCAAGTGATGACCACGTTTACGTTGCAGGTTAAAAGTTATGACCCAGGTTAGGTTGCAGGTTCAAGTGTGACAGACTACGAAGGACAAAGTGATCCCTAATTGTCTGCCAAGCTATGCAGGTGACACAATAAGAGATCATATAATAAATACAATAGTGTATTCTAGTTGAAAGGACCTTCAGAGCAATATGGCAAAATTAGACAAGTGTGGACAAAACAATGGATATAATTACTCAAATTATATCAGTATTTAAGACTTGCTACCAATTAACACCTTAAAATTATCTAATTTTTCTTTAAAATTCCATTATAAGCCAATTAAAAGAAAATTTAATTGTGCTGAACATTTTTTTCCAGACATTAGAAAAAAGAAACATCTATTGTAAAGTCAAATTATGGTTTCTGTGTCCTCTAAATGTGTGCCTTTATGTCTTTGCACTTTGCACTTTCATCTAAGGTAACACTGGTCTGATGAAATTTGACACATCACTAAAATGAATTTTGTTTTTTACTTATTGAAATCACTTTCTTTGAGCTAAGGTGATTATACCCAATAACCCTTGATTTTTGTCAAAGATTTCTTAAGCTTCTATGAGTGTCCATATATCTAGCTGGTAACAACTACCGCAAAATATGAACTGTTCCTTCAGTAACAGAGTTGTCAAAATATAGCAAAACTAAAATTGCATTCAGTTGAAGGATAAAACACAAGATAACATTTATCTTGTTAATTGCTGGTTTTCTGGAATTTCTATTGAATGTCAAACTTTTAACTTCTTCTCAAACACAAAGATTGGGTGTCTGAACACATTTATGATTTAAAAGTTTGTAAACAGCAATGTCATATTCGCATATGCAAATATGAGTGCATGCCTTTTTTTTTATCACTAGGCCGACCATAACATTTTTTACTACTACCTATCCATCAAAAATGAGCTCTACTCCAATTTTTATTGTTGAATTCAGCAATTCAGTAGACATTTATATTTTATCAAACTTATCTTTAACTTTATCTTTAGTTATGTATACAAAATCCTGAAAAAAAGAAGAAAAAAAGAAAAGGGAAAATGGATAGTTTGAGTAGTATTAGGACTGATGATAGTGCATTAAGGCCAAATTAATGTGGACAGAAATGCCTATTGTTTCGGCTGCATGTATAAGCGATTACCTGAGGGGACGTGAAATATGAAGCATAATGACATCATTTAATATAGCCGAGTCATTGAGGTGCAGTCATCTAAGTGTACCATAATTTCTAAGTTCTAACCCTTATTCATGATTTATATCTATTCAAAACCCACTTTATTCTTCATATACTTCAAGTCCAACTTTGAGGTTACCTGATAAGATGTTTTATCTAGCATAGTTCACAGGTAACAGCCATGTTAACGCCATGACTTTCACTTCCTTCAATGATCCGGTCAAAAATCAATTTATGATGGGAAAATAAATATTAATATGGTTTTATGCATGATAAAAATGAACTTGGAACGTCATTCATTGTTATCTTATTTAGATTTTTTTCTATTAAAATATAGAACCAATTGAAAGATTTTGAGTTTGAAAGGATTTGTGACAATGAAATAGTTTAATGTCTGAGAGAAATTATGATACACATAATGTTTTTCTTGTTCAACTGACATGTTCATAAATGTGAATAGATCTAATTGAGTTAGAGACAGCCTGCTTTGTGCCATGGGTTCTCATTAAAATCATTGAAATAGGAAGAAAAAAAAAGTGTTCAAATATTTTGATTAAATAAGGTGAGAACCATTTCTTTTGTAATCATTCAGTAGGAAAACCAATAAAGTTTTTTGCGTTTTTTTTCAAGACAGGTTTTTCTTTTCTTAAAATATAATTTAAACATTACCTTTAACGAGAGTTAGGTAAATATCAAATGAAACTGTTGATTTACATCCAATAATACCCATCTTGAAAAATAATTCACGACTTCACAAATAAAACGAAAAACAAGGAATGAGACAACTCAATCAAATATGCAAAATATGTCTTGAGGAATTTTTATTTTAAAAATGCATTCAACAGGAAACATGAACCCACCCACCGAATGAAATCCCATCCAACAACCTGTTTTGTTTTTAAACTGCACTGTGAAAATCGTGTCAATTGTTAAACCTCTTTTTCACACCATTTCATTAGGTGCCTTATTTATTTATATATACAGACAAGTAAAGCAAGCTTGAAATAACCAGATAAAGCCGTTTTTGTCTCTTTAGTCTTTTGGCAATTTTCCCTAAAGTCGGTTGCGATTCTTATTCATAGTACTTACTAACATACAAGAATAACCCTTTCCCCGCTACATATATATAATGGACTGTTCTTTCTTTGAATTAGGACCATTCCAATTATGTGACAAAGAGGTGTTTTGGGGGAAATGACTGATCAGCAGCTGGACATTGTAAACCCTGATAAAGCCTGCGAGTTACGCAGGCTGATCTGGGTTTACAATGGACACAAAGGCTATTATAGTTGTGCTTAGCGGGTTATTAAGGATTAATATACTATACATAGGTTTGTGCCAGATAGGACCTTGAAGCAGTTCCTCCCTTCCATTCTAAACTTACTATTAAGAATAAACAAACTGTAAATCTTCTAACACTATAACCTTGAATGAGCAAGAAGAATTTCATATTTTAGTTACCATTTTTTTTACAATAATAGTAACCACTTAGTACTTATGTGACCTTCGGTTTACAAAAACATCAAAATTTACACTCAAATCTTAAAAACGTCCCAAAATAAAAAAGCTTTTATAAAGAATTTCCATTAATTGGCAGGTCAATATTAAGAACACGACATACAAAAACACTTTTTGTCTCATTACAAAATGCTGTCCAATCCTTTCTTTGACAAGGGCGGTAATTACTGCACATTAATTGGAACATGACAGCTTTCCGTATGTGGGCCTGTATTTGTTTGATAATAAATTCCCGATCACTTCACATAAGTACTAAGTGGTTACTGTCTCTGACTCCAGGGACAATTTTATTCTAAATAAATCCATCCATGACCAAACTATTCCAACTGAAGTGCTATAAGCTCATACAGATATCTAGTATGCATATTATTACTGAAAGTATTTCAGGAAAGTTGTAATTTAGAAAGTGGGCGGACTTTTCAAGCAAGTATCTCCTCGTTATACTATGGCTTTCAGTCATTCAACTTTATGGAAATCAGTGAACTGAACTAAAGGGATCATTAAATTTTCACTTATTATTTTTAAAGTTTAAAGTTACATGCAATCTACCTAAATATACTACAAACTGTAATACAAAAGGACTTATTGGATTTCAAATAGAACAATCACCAGTAAACTCAAATTTAACACAATTATTCTGAAAAGTAATATGTAACCCATTTACTATACATCAACTCCAATGTTTAAATCTTTTATATTCGGAACATTTCGATGAAATTAAGCAGAAACTAAGTGGAGTAACGATTAAGAAAATCTTACAAATCTCCCATTTCGGTAAATACATATTTTAGTCTATAACGTTTGCGTCATAGATAAATTAGAAACTCTTTCTATTTAAGAATCCTAAAAACTAATTATGATCTGCCAAGTTTCATTGAAATAGTACCATTATCAAATTGTATAACTCATGATCATTTTCATTCTCTTGAGCTGACAAGAACAAGCATGGTTGTTTATTGTGTGGGAGCAGCAATGAAATACAAAACTTGCTATTCCTTACAAATCTACCCCGTGTGGTGTCTGGGATGCCAGGCGAGTTTTGGCACAATACGACCAACGCCACATTGTCATATGAGGCGACCACACCAAGTTAAAACATGCGACTAAGGTGAGTTTAAACACCAAACTTGTTGCATTTGGGACTGCAGCTTCGCAGGGGTGAAGGTTCTAAAAATTATTCTGCATAATTTAATCTTGATGTAAATGGAGGGTGGATCTAATTGCAATGTTCATTTGCGCTGGTGCCAAATCTTGTTTGTGCTGTTGCAACGTAAAACCAATTTCAATTCCTTTTTCTATAAGAAATTAATTGAATTGGATTTTATATTCGCACCAACAGCTAAGTTCAAATGGTGACTTTTCAGCTTACATCGGTGGAGAAAGACCCCAAGTACACCTCCGGCCTTTTCCTATTAGAAATGACCCATCCATAAAAAAAATTAAAAATATGGAAAGCTAATAATTATGTAATAGGTCAATAACTACAAGAAATCATACCTTTCACCGGCTTCATCAAAGGGTCATGACTGTTGCAAGGACATGACTGTTGCTAACTTCCATCAAAGGAATATGACTGTTGCCAACTTCCATCGAAGGGGCATAACTGTTGCCAACTTTCATTAAAGGGACATGGCTGTTGCTAACTTTCATCAAAGGGGCATCACTGTTGCTAACTATAATCAAAGGGACATGACTGTTTCTAACTTTCAGCAAAGGGGCATCACTGTTGCTTACTTTAATCAAAGGGACATGACTGTTTCTAACTATCAGCAAAGGGGCATCACTGTTGCTAACTTTAATCAAAGGGACATGACTGTTTCTAACTTTCATCAAAGGGGCATCACTGTTGCTAACTTTAATCAACGGGACATGACTGTTTCTAACAATCAGCAAAGGGGCATCACTGTTGCTAACTTTAATCAAAGGGACATGACTGTTTCTAACTTTCATCAAAGGGGCATCACTGTTGCTAACTTTAATTAAAAGGACATGGCTGTTGCTAACTTTCATCAAAGGGGCATGACTGTTGCTAACTTTAATTAAAGGGACATGACTGTTTCTAACTTCAGCAAAGGGGCATCACTGTTGCTAACTTTAATCAAAGGGACATGACTGTTTCTAACTTTCATCAAAGGGGCATCACTGTTGCTAACTTTAATCAAAGGGACATGACTGTTTCTAACTTTCAACAAAGGGGCATCACTGTTGCTAACTTTAATCAAAGGGACATGACTGTTTCTAACTTTCAGCAAAGGGGCATCACTGTTGCTAACTCTAATCAAAGGGACATGACTGTTTCTAACTTTCATCAAAGGGGCATCACTGTTGCTAACTTCCATAATCAATGAGAATGATGGAAATTATTGACAAAGCAAATTTGTAAGGAGTTGACTCGGTTGAAATCAATGGAGGCTAATGCAAGGAAGTATAGACTTGTACCAATCTGACACCATTCTCTAGAACTATAAATCAATTTATTGCTGTATAGTTGGACAATAATATCAGGGAAAATAGCATGTGTGCAATTTACCAAGCCCAGAGTCAACATGTTGCAATATTTAATATGTTCTAACAGCTACAGAAAAGTTATGGAAACTCTTCATTGTATGATAACACAATGTCATACATTTTCTATTATTATTAGGTTATGTTTTACTTAAAAATGTTGTTCAATACTCCAGTCTGCATATTTTGTATTGCAATTTCACCCTTTAATTGAACAAACATTCTAAGCAAAGAAGCCCTAACTTTCGACTTCTATAGATTACTGAGGAGATTAAATAAACTGTTATTTTTTAAAAGTAGATTTAAACAAATATCGGACAATTATATTATCCTTTTACATGCAACCGGATAAAAATTAGCAGGCGAGGCTGAGCCAGAATTACATCAATCTAGGTCTGAGTGCAGGATCTTTTCTTCTAATATCTTCAAACAAGCATTTTTTCTGTATTCAAATGTCACCAGAAAATGATTTTAAACAACTGAAAAACATATAAGGTACTGATATATATTAAGTGTTATGTTTGACCAGGTTTCCAGATAAGTGTCTTTAAAATAGCTTATCTTAATAATAATTGAGATCATAATAGATTTATTTGCTATTTATAATATATCACACCTTAGAGGGTTATTTACAAATGATTAAGTTTGTTTGCTAACCTTCATGACCCTTTTATACAAACTTAATATGACCACTTGGCCATAACAGAACTGAGTCAACAGTGACTCGATCATTACACCTAGAAATGCATTCAAGGGCACCAGCTACAATGTTCGATCAAATTTAATCCACAAGATAGGAAATTCCGAATTGTTATCATGTAGAAGATTTTGTTTATATTTGACATAAGATAGTGAAAGTTGCATTCTAAAATATGATATAAAGAACAGGCTTTTTTGAGAAAGATAAGCAAAATACTGATTTTCTGTTCTAATTTATGATAAAAAGTTCCAAATCAGGGATTGAACCTGCAACGGAAAATATAACCACTAGACCAAGACGGCCATGAGTCATGACGAATAAGAGAGAAAAGAGCATTTATTACGGTTATTACCGATAAGTCTTAGAAAGAAGAAAAGATTGCTCAACTGCAGAATGCAGCAAGTGTCTTTAATATTGAAGTCATGAAAAGACTGCTCAACTGCAGAATGCAGCAAGTGCCTTTAATATTGAAGTCATGAAAAGACTGCTCAACTGCAGCAAGTGCATTTAATATTGAAGTCAAGAAAAGACTGCTCAACTGCAGAATGCAGCAAGCACCTTTAATATTGAAGTAAAACTATATAAAGGCTTGTCAACTATCTGCAGTAATTGGACATTACTGCAGAAAGTTATACTTCTAATGCCAAGAAGTATAACATTTCGAATTTCTCGTAAGTGAGTGAAAAATCGAGTTGCACGTGCAACAAAACTTAAATTGTGTACCAAGCTTGAAAATATGTCATCCGAAAAATAAATTGGAACATTTTGTGCAATTATGTTGGAATACGATTCAAATGAAATTTCATTACAAAAAAATGAAAACTAAAAAATATATTTAAAATATAAAATTTTAGGTATTTTGTCTAGTTTAAACTTATTTTAGATCAATTGTAACGAATGCTCTCTGAACTTATTTTTATCACTCTCTATGTATTCCTGGGTAGAACCAGTAATAAGCAAATGCAAATAAAGTCTCTTGCTCAGGGACACGACACATTTGGCCATGGCTGGTATCAAACCCATGACCTTTCGATCCTGGGTCTGACACTTTACTACTAGACCACAGTGCTCCAAAAATTCCGTTCAGTATATATATTAGGCCATAATAAATTAATTGCTAGTTTCTCATCCAAATTTATTTCAAAATAGGGGTGGGGGGTGAAATTTTTATATGGAAATTAGTCTCGGCACAAGGCAAAAAGAGTAAAACATACTACTGAGTACTTCCAAGATTGAAAACACATTTTTAATAGTGTTTCATACTTTCAGCAATTTTTTTTTGAATTTTTTTTTTTTGAAGAAATAAAAATTACCGGGGCGGCATAAAAACATGGGATGCGGGCGGGGATGAAAATCTAGCAATTAATTTATTATAGCCTTATAGAGAGGAAACGAGAGGCTTTTCTTTCATGAATAATAATAATTTGTACCATTTGTCAGAATGGAAACAGATGTGAATGTTTAACCAAGCATTAAAAAGCTGAAGTCAGATAATTCAGAATACAGGAAGTCAAAACAAATTCAGAAATCCGTAGATAAGGTTTGCTCTTACATCTTCAATGAAGGATAGTTTGAAACGAGGAACCTCAGATACAGTGATGCCATGACCAAAAATACTTATTGTTTAATGATATTAATTATATGAAATACATGACCGTAACGAACCACCAATCCAAGTTGAAATTTTTAAACAAGATCAGTTACTGTTTGCACTCTTGGGATGGGAGCTTTTTTTTAGCCCATCATGATGAAGGAGTTTTGAAAAAACAATACTGACCTGACGACAGATAATTTGTGTGTAACATTATGTTTGCTAAACACACATATATTACTGTTTGCACTTGTGGACTGGGAGCTTTTTTTTAGCCCACCATGATGAAGGAGTCTTGAAAAGATAATATTGACCTGACGACAGACAATACCTGTGCAACAATATGTTTGCTAAACACACATATATCAACCCCGATCAGCAGGGATCAGTCGCATGTAATTTCCACTTTAAAATGTCCAACTTCGGTCTTTAATTACCATAAACCCTTGACTCTTAAAAAAACATGAAAGAAAAGTTTGGTTCAAGGAGTGTCATTTAATCCACCCAAAGTACACTCTTGTAAATATTATGTAAGGTAGTCTAGATAAATGTATATGATATCAGTTAGAATGATTAGATATATGCATCGACTAACAGAAGTGATATAGGATTTTGGCAGACGTGACTAACTTAAAAGGTTATGGTAATTTAAATCGCATTAAACCTCAAAACATAAATATTTTATTGATTCTTGTGCATCAATATGTAGACCGTATACCAGTGAAAGCTTTTCTATGAATATATTGTGAAATTTGTTGAAGTTTTGTCATTAACATAAAAAAAAAATTAACGTTATAGACACCAGTGCATAGCAAGGTGGTCTTTAATTCAGAGAAATCAGCACCACTGGTTTTATCTGTTGTGTCCTTTAGCAAGACATTTTTTAGCTTCATCCGATGGGGATGTAAACAGAGTGGTCCTCCTATAGGAATCTATCAAATAAGCTTGTTAATGAACCATAAGAATATATTCGAAAATTTGAGTAGGGATTTCTATACGCTTTCCAGCTTTTTGTGGACATGGGTTGATGAGCAATTTTAGATAAATATTAACCAAAAACACTATAAAAAACTGTACTCAAAAGGGGTTGATTTAAATAACCACAACCAAAAATAGCCGGTGTTAGTACTACGTAATAAAGTCTGTCAGAAGTCACACTACACACACGCAGTCCACAATCACCTTGACCTACCTTTGTCACTCTGTACAGCGAGGTCCAGGCCGCGGAAGTTTGAAGATTTACTCGGACCTGACTGGGTTTTCTTCAATTTCTGAAGATGGATTTGCTTGTACGAGTCTGAAAAATTGAAAAATCGATCAGACACATTGTTTTATAAAATATTTTAGATAATCTGAGCAGAAAAAAGCAAATTTTAATAATTAATCAACAATTGCTGTAATAAGACGACTTAATCAATGCTTTAGGATTTATGTCTTTTTCACAATTCAAACTGTCTTTATATTCTAGGGATTGTGTCAATATGCAAGGATCTATTGAAATTCATTGAAAATGTTTGAAAAATCCAGGGCTGTGATGCATATTTACTGTGTCTACCCAAATGAATTATATAAATCTGGCCTACAAGAGAATGTATCATAATGTATAAGTGTAGGATTTTTATGTCAAATCTCTACAATACTGGATTCATTGTGACTTATTTATTTTGCTGATTCGAACCCTAGGTTTAAAAGGACACAGAGCAATCTTGAAGTTTTTATCAAACATGAAAATTAGCATCAATGTATTAATCCAGTATCATGTTGTTAAACCTGCCTGCATATAATTGAATAAAATTTTGATTTGAAAATTTTGTTTTCTTATTCTACCATAGGTCTAAATATTTTATTGGGGCCAGTTATAATCACCAGTTAGTAATATGCAAAATCAATTCGCTTTTAATTAATATTAATGATTGAACAACTGCAATTTGTGAAAAACTAACGGGACGGCGCAAGTTTTTAAAAAAATAAGATTGCCATGTCTCCCTTTAATAACCTTGAGGGAGATGAAATGCAGTAGAGATGACACTAATAAAAAAAAAAGACTTTTACAAAGAGCTAAATAAACGGGCGACTGGAATCTTCAGGCTCTTCCATAGCCAATAGAATGCATGCAGGCAATAAAAAACGTGGCCGACAATAATAAACTAGGTTCACCATGTTATATGCAGATATTAATAGACTCTTAATAGTTCACCATATTATAGGCAGGACACTTTAAAGTTCTGAGATCTGTTTCAGAGGTCAAAGTACTCAATAACTATTTCTTTATTCCTTATATTTATTTGTGCACCATAGTTATATGCCATCAATCATTTCACTTGTCAAGATTTCTACCTAGGTAATAGATGATCTTGTTGTGAATTTGCCCGAAAATTCAATTCCTCAATTCCTGCAAGGAATTTGGAGAAAACATTAACTTTAATGCCAATTTAATGCCTAATGTGGTCTGAGTGGGTAAATTTACAAACCAAATTTGTAATTCATTAAAATGTTTGTCCCATTTAGTTGTACATTTTATGAATTTTAACTGCTGTTTACTTCATGGTTTGTCCACAGAATGGTCTAAATCTATTTGATAAGAACCTAAACTTTCTACCAGATATGCGTAAACACCCAAACAAATGCTAGATTCAATATTGATCAGTTTGCGAGATAACAGCTTTAACTGGATAATTCAAAGTCAATAAATCGAAATTAAATAATACCATGCATTTAAATAGTTGTGTCAACTGACACAATGGATGTCAATAAATCAAATTTGCAGACATCCTAATAGATATGGCTTATCATAAAATCTTTCAAGCTTGTGAAAATCACAGAAAATAAACAAGATTTGTGTTAACTAGAAAAAAAAACTTTTAAAAGTATCATTATAAATGGCATGGTTTTCACACAATAGTATCGTTAGCTTTCTCGGGTATTCCAGACAGCAGTTGGTGCACGGCTTGAAACGTGCTTGCAAACCTGTAGGATGGCAGGATTATCAAGAAGTCACTCAACTCACCTGCTAATTTTGTCAGCAGATACTAAAACCATGCAGTCTGCCCCATATTCAGGTTTCTTAATTGTGCATTGACAAGTTATCGATAAAAAGAAAATGTTTTTGCTTTTAATGGTGTTTTACATACTTTTCCCACATGTTAGGCCATAATTATTATGATGGTCTATATTTCTGGGGAAGAGACAGACCACCCCATTTTTCCTTAATGGTAGAACCAGCATTCGTAAGAATCAACACTTTCATGCTTGACAAGTCGAGCTCTCAGTGGGAGAAAGAGAATGGTAACACCGATTCCTATTTATTTTATCCCTCTCTGGGAGATGCTCTAAACAGCCATATGTATACGTGCAGATGGTCATAATTCAATTTCATCTACAAGTAAGTTTACTTTATACTTATCAACTAAATGTCATTAAGCAGTGATCCAGTTTTGATCCAGCCTAGATATACATGCCAAAGAGAATATAGACCTTATCAACTGGCTTCTGTATACTTCAATTCTACGATTAAATATTCAGAGACCAAAAGTGAAATGCTTTTGAAATCTTTGAATCTAAGTTATAGGATTAGCTTCTCTATTCAGTTAACCATGCATGCATCACTGATTGACATTTTCCTAGGCCACCATCATGGAAGTTTATGAAAATGCAAATCCAACATGGCGTGTCTCAACTTGCGAAATTTTCGTTTTCAACTCATATTTTTAAGATTTTATTAATCAATTGGTCTTTAATTGAACATCATAAATTATCTTATTGAATACTATGATTGTTTGTATGGTTCATTAACACAGTGTTGAACAGTTGTGTCTCAAAGCTGTAATCATTTGCAGTAACAGAGTTCAAGACATTTTGTTCCGAGTATTTTCACTTTTTGTTGCAGTAGTATTGGTATGCTTTTTGAAATGATCGAAAGTTGATTTTATCATACAGATATGCACTTTCTGCCTGATAAAGGGGTGACCTAAAATTTTGCTGTATCAGGCCGACTAATTATAATAAAGCAAAAGCATGCAAAAACCTCAGAGCTATTTTAACGAAACGTTATCTTACATCATAAAACGGGATGAAAAAAATACCATTCTTTGTTTTCTAAGCCTTATCTAATAAACTTGATAGTAAAAGGCAATGACATTTCAAGTAACAATCTCGACATTCAAACTGGCAACAAAAGAAGCCATTTCAAGTTTGAAATTTTTTAAAATTGTGAAAATGATGTTACTCTCTGGTTGCTGTATGTCCTCCTGTGGTGGTGGTGCCTGTTGGACAATTGGCGCCGTCCGTCGCTTGATAATGGGTTTCTTGTTGTATATGTCATGGCCTTCATCATTGTTGGACCACGTCTGGCGGGGCTTTGGAGGGCCTTCAGACTGCAAGGAGAATGATCACATATTGATTAAGGTGAAACAGCTTATTTTTTTCCGAAAAGGAAACCCCTGTTTAATCATATATTGATATACACAAAGTATATATTTAAAAAGCATGTTTGTTTGTTTTCAAATCAACTTCTTTTCAATAAAAAAACAACAGGGAAACCACCAGGCCATAATGTTTTCAACCATACAGTCATGATTTTGAAGATGGCCAATGTAGTCTTGAATTAATAATGAAAAAAAAAGAAAAGATCAAAACAAGCTCAAACAGTATAATTTCAAGCCATTTCAAATCACATTTAATATATAGCTGGACTAATTTGGGGGGGTTTTTGGTGTTTTTTCCTTATCTTTTTCCATTTTTCGATGTAAATATTCCCATTAATACCATCCAAAAATAAAAGGTTCTTGTTAACTAAGATTAACTGTAATGTGAAAACATGGGGTTTGTGTAAGTGTTTAAAATGCTTATTTCAAATCAAAACTAGAAATGTGTTCATAGGACACGGATGCCCCCACTGAAAACAATCAAAGTTTGAAAAGAACAAAGGAAAACTGTGGGAGATTGATACAAAAGATATTTTGACAAAAAATTGACAAAAAATTGGCCAAAACTCTGGTAATACTGGGCCGAAATGAAATGCACATCTTGACGTCATAGGTAAGCATCCTGTAAAGTTTCGAAGCAATCGGTTGAAAACTGTGGGAGGAGATATTTTAACGTAAAATTTGACAAAAGGGGACATAACTCCGGTAATACTGGGTCAATTTTAAAGCTGAACCGTTAAAGCTGAACCGACATGCACATCTTGACATCATAGGTAAGCATCGTGTAAAGTGTCGAAGCAATTGGTTGAAAACTGTGGGAGGAGATACACAAACACAAGATATTTCACATAAATTTTATGAAAAAGGGGAATAAATCTGGTAATTCTGGGTCGATTTTGACGTCGAAACGATATGCATATCTTGACATCATAGGTAAGCATCCTGAAAAGTTTCGAAGCAATTAGTTGAAAAGTGTGGCAGGAGATACAGGTAGACAAACATTTCGGGACGGAAGGACGGAAGACAGAAGGAGGGACGGACATGGATAACGCTATATTCCCCCTCACCATTCGCCAATAATTATTTTTGGATTGACGTTCTTGCACAGAAATTGTACACCGTTAAGGTGAGTTTTTCAACATATTCCACTGTGGACCTTTTATGGTTACGTAGGTCATTGCAAAGGACGTGGGAAAGATATATCCAGATTTCAGTCTCAATGCAGTCCACATTCTTCAATGTTCTTGACAATAGTTTATACACTATGCACAACACATGCACCTACGTGATTACGAGTGATTACACATAACCATACTTACAACAACAGGGTCAGCAACACAGGGTGCCAACCCGGACAAAATTTCCTGCAGATCACAATACTCCAATTTACCCATATCGCTTTATTTTAAAACTATAAATCCATTTTGAAAAAATCTAGCACAAGAGACTGAACAATGGAAGTACTTCAAAATTTAGTCAAATCACTTAAAGCATTCTACATTTTCAATTGATTTCTCAATTTGGAACACCTCAAAATTTCCTTTGCTGCCAGCACATGTTAAATGGATGCTTGGGTGTGTGTGTGTACATGAATTTATTTCACCAATAGGATGACAGGTAATGAATAAAAATTGAGTCCATAATCCTTTTATGCTATTTTAATGAAACAGAACAGATCCAAATTATATATAAATCTCAAAAGTAAATCTCAACAATTTTAGCCAAAAGACTTTCATACCCTCGTGAAATTATTAACTCTCAATAAAATTTTATGCCTTCTGATTTCGAATGGAAGATGAATCTTTCATTTAAATTACCAACGTGCATGTCTACTGATATCAATGATGGAACGTCTTTCGTATGAATATAATATTTATATCAATTTCAAAAGAAGTAGCGGAAGGCCATGCAACATATTTAATCATTTTCAAAAGATACTGCGGAGCTTCTCTTCGAAAAAGATGTCCACGGCTATTGATCTGCTATAACCGGCATTGTCAAATACAGTTCATTAGGTTTGCTGGATGATTAAAACCGTTCAGTCCATGTTTATGTATGACTCCCAGCGGGCTACTGAAAGATCTGTTTTTACAGACTTGAGATGCCAGAAAGAATATACTGTACTAATTAAAATCTAATCAGAAATTGATGCGTTTCACATTAGGTTAACATTGATCTAAATCACAATGTGTTGACATAAATAATACGAAACATTGTCACTTAAACTTGCCTTGAAGATATAATCGCTTTCATAAAATTGATTTTTAGCCGTTAGTCTGCTTTATTCTAACTAAAAACGCAAAGAGGCTGTGTGCACTTAATATAATGTAGCTGGGACTTCCCTGCTTATATGACGTCGGAGGCCGTGGGGAGTAGGATATTCATTAATTATTACTGATAAATGAATCACAATATTTCAGTGGAATCATGGTCCAGTGGAACTGTACCCAAGTGAAATTCCAGGGATCAATGGAATCTAGATGAAATTCCAATGACCTTGAATTCCACTGATTACAGTGGGATCCCACTTGGGAAGTAAGTCATAGAATAGATGAAGTTTGGGTCTGAAATGCTGCAGGCTAGTACCTTATTACATATATGTCTAACCCTGAGTAAATACATGTTTTAACCTGTATAATGCAAATTACCCTACTTTTTTAACGTTACAGACAGCAATATCCTGGGTTAGGTCCCTGCAGCACACTTTTAATATATACAACTGCTCTTTAATACATTTTCTTTATTGACTGTTTGGGCCGCTCCCATCTCAACCATTATTGATCCTTAAACATGTTTCGTTCATTTATATTATAAACATGCAATGGCTGCATTCTTTATCACCATGAACAAAATCACTTTGACAGTTGTTCTTATACTTTTCTTTTGTGAATTTGACATTGAACATTAATTCAAATAGATTGTGAAGTAGTAACTAGGTGTAAACTATATGTTCTTGATTTTTATAAATTGATAAGTAATTGATATAATTTCTGTGTGTATATGCCGCTACAACTTGACAAAGTATTCAATTTTATTAAAGAATTTCCATTTCAAAGATAACTAGTTCATGTTCTGCCTTATTAGGCATTGTGCGCCGAGTTGCATTTACAGACAGATTAACAATACAAATCCCAACCTGTTGCCACCATGTGTGGGTTGGTTTGTATTACTACTAGCAGGGATATTGCCAATTCAATTCTACAGAACCTACCACCCTACAGTGTTTCTTCAGTGCCGGGCAAAGAGGCTCAACCCAAAGTCAAATAAAGACACCATATTAATGAATGTCATGTCAACTTTCACTGAAGATGTAATCAAATACTCAAATCAAGATGTGTCCCCTACTCCTCAAACTGAAGTGACCACTGGACTTTTCTCAACAGGACTCGAAGATTTTTGAAATGTCTATGAAGGGCAAGTGGCAATAAAATGTTGCCCGGCTCAAAAATGTACGGTCCTAACATATAGAAACATTTCTTAATTGAAAACAAACCTCATCAGATGTTTATCTCAGAGAAGATTTGAATATGTTGTTTTTTTGGCATAAAGCAAAGTGAATAAACAACCTGGTTACTTTTTCTATTGATTTTCCTCTGTAAAACAATTTATTTTATGAAAACTTGTCAATAATGAATTTCTAATGCATGAAGTGTATAAGAAAAAATATCTCACTCAACCTTCAAGCCTAGGAAGAAATAACAGTAAATCAACCAATTCCCTAGTTAGATCAATCAATTAAATGTTAGTTGATTGACCTTTTATAGATTGATCATAGATTGATCAACTTAACATCGATAAATTGACCTAACACAGGTTGATTTAGGAACATAATAGAAAATGATTGTCCTAACACAAACAGTAACATTTTATGATAAATAATTGAATTGAATTGGATTTTATAGTCGCACCAACGGCTAAGGTCATATGGCGACTTTCCAGTTTTCAGTGGTAGAGGAAGACCCCAGGTGCCCCTCCGGGAAATTGTTCGTGCACGGGCTGGCACCTAGATAGAACCACCAACGTTCCGCAAGCCATCTGGATACTGTAGCTTCCTCGCATAAAGATTCCTAGGCCCACGAGGGATCGAACTCACAGCGGTGAGGGGCAAGTGATTTCAAATCAGCGACTCTAACCACTCGACTACAGACGCCCCCTTTATGACAAATAAAAATAACATTAAATCAATCTGCTTTAGCCCCATAGTGTCTGCAGATTAAGGCAGAGACAAAGGATTTCCCCCAGAAAATTGTGAAAGCATGTTGTTCTAAAATTAAATTTGACAAACCCAGTTTGGAATTAATTTCTGGTTTTTAACAAAAAAAGGTTACAATGGCAAAATAATACATTTTAATAATAGTTCTGGTGCAGAAAGTAAAATAAAACTTGTTAGAAAGGCAACTATAATAATTTTCATGAAAATTACGACATGACTGAGGGCACGTGTATGTTGCTCTGGTGAATGCATCTTTCCAGAAGAAGCATGTTGTATGTGACGAGCCTTATAACCTTGGGGAAACCTGGATGTTATTCTGATAAATTTCTTTTCAGTCTCACTAGTTACATTTTGAATATAAATACACAGCTGTTACTTGTTATATTCACTATACATACACATAAAAAAAACACAATTTAATTATTTTCTATAATCATTTCATCATTACCAAGTCTTTATAAGACTCTACAGATGCAAGCTGGTGCAAGTGATTATATGTCCTTTCTTTTCCTAAATAAGGTTGTTTCTTTGGTTAGATTAATATATAATGTTTCAAGCTCATTCAAGTGTTGTGATGTATACTAGAGGAGATTGTTGACAACATCTTGTTCTCTCAAATGGTTTCTTTGGTTTTGAAATGTGTCTAAATAAATGATATTTACTTTATGTACAACCTAGTAAGCAATCATGTAGTTATAACATGTTATAATTCCCTTATTTTGACATAAATAATGCATGCGCCAAGTTTGCTCATTCTATTTCTTACCGAAACAAACCCCGAGATCAAACTTGGTGGAAATTGAAAAACAATTTTGAAGTCATGGGGTAAACAAGATGACAATTTGATTTGCCATCACATAAATACATGTAAGCTTGTCTGGCTCAGTAGAGCTGAAAAATGCATGACCTTGACCTTAAACATAAGCCCCAAATTTGGTGATGATACATACGAACACCTCATCAGAAGTAGTTTAGAACTTACGGACTAGACACAAGACTTTAAATACTCAGTCAAATGCATTATATAACTGCTTAAGAGTATGGAGTATCACATAAAAAGATTGTTGACATATCCAAGGGCAATAATTCTCAGTCCCTTTTCTCTCCAAATTGGGAAGATGACCATGCTTTGAATTTGGAAAACTTGGAGCTATGAAAAAATGCAGAGTGATTTTTGCTATATAAAGTTATGAACTTTGTAAGTGAAGAATATTTAATTCTGTTTTTAGAAACAATATCAATCAATTATTGAAATGAGCAGTTATTTTAACATACAAACTATGGACATTCTGTAAAAAAAAAAATAATGACGGGATTTTTTATAAAGTTTTTTGCAATTTGGAAGGAATCAATCGGATAACGAGAAATTCTGTGAATTTACATGCCCCACTGAAAGTGAGGAGTGGGGATGGGGTGCTTGGCTCTGATTATTTGTTGCCATATACATGTACATGTGCTGTGATTTTCAAATCAAGTGTTTCTCCTGATACATGGTTTTGTTATCATAAAATCACATATAAATACATTATAACTGAATTGAATGTTGTTTAACGGCTCATCAACACAGTATAGGTTATTAAGAGCCACCCCAGAGAGAGGGGAAGGATACATAGGAATCCTGGAACTGTGCCCTACTCTTATTATCAAATAGATTCCTATGGTTCTTTAACATGCTCGGAAAATACATTATAAATAAATACCTGTGCACAATTAAAGGGACACTGTCCGTAACTTTTAGCTTATAAAACACACACTAATTATGTTCGCAAACATTACACACCAAACATTACTGAATATTTACTAATTAAAGCAGGATTGTTTGACGGAATTCAATCGCGCTACAAAAAGAAGAGGTCAATGACCTTGAAGCTCTGCTGATTGATTTTGATTTCAGGAATTAGTCGCTACAGACTTGTTTTTTGAAAAATTATTTTTAGCCGTCGCGGCCATCTTGAATTTCTGGCCAACCTGAAATTTTGCTAGGATCAATTAGACATCAAGAGCAACAATCCTGTGAAGTTTCATGAAAATCCGTCAAGTAGTTTCAGAGGAATAGTCGCTACAAGTTTTCATTATATAACTCTATGTAAACAAAGATGGCCACTGGCAGCCATGTTTAACGTCGAATCAAAATAATGTTTGACTCTGATAACCATCATGTCATGCTGATCATTTTACAAAAAGTCCCATATCAATATCACTTATAGTTTTCAAGACGTAGTCGCTACAAACTTCTTTTTTAAAAATCTATTTTTAGCTGTGGCGGCCATCTTGAATTTCTGGCCGATCTGAAATTTTGCTAGGATCAATTAGACATTAAGAGCAACATTCCTGTAAAGTTACATGAAAATCCACCAAGTAGTTTCAAAGGAGTAGTCGCTACAAGTTTTTACTATATAACTCTATGTAAACAAAGATGGCCGCTGGCAGCCATGTTTAACGTTGAATCAAAACAATTTTTGACAAGGACCTAATGCGCTAATGGAAGTCACGTGATCGCAGAAAAGGTAAATACGGTGGGTCCCACTTTATTTACAAATAATAATTTAAGCTTTTTTTTTTCAAACTCATGAATGTATTCTACAGACTTATTAGTGTCTATGCTCATATTTTCATGTATATATTTCACTGAATAAAAGTCAGACAGTTATTTGGTTATGCTCAATATCTGCTTACTTACGGACAGTGTCCCTTTAAGGTAAACATTATTTGATTACAAACAATAAAGATCTGTGGTTACAGTCTTTCTCTTAACTATACCCTGGTAAAAGGCTAAAAGCGCCCAATTCTCATGAAAGATAAAAATATATCTAATGTTTGTCAACACAAAATTGTTCGCCAAAAACAAATGAAGTGTTCGCCCATATTTATTTTTTTATTGATACCGGCTATAATGATTTTAAAAGGTATATTGTCATATTGTCATTGTAATTATTTTTCTCCAACAATAAATAGAATGTCTGCCATATATTTATTTATTTATACCTGAAAATTATTTATTTTAGAATTTAAGGTACATGTATTTATCCTATTGTCCTGATAATTATATCTGGCTGCCGCTTATTTGCGACAATTACATCTTTAAGCATTAATTAATAAATTGTTCCTTATATTGTGACGTATGTAAACAGGCAAGTCTGGCAATTTTAGTCCTTTGTTTGTGTCGATCACTTTGAACCACAACCGACCTACTATCAACAATGGCTACAATCTCTCTCACCGGTCTTATTGGCAAATAGTTTTGAGACAGTGTTGTAGCTTGGTCATGCTTC